>JALIZH010019418.1:0-23072 GCA_030522465.1 Rhipicephalus appendiculatus
GCGGATGTAGCGGATGTTCCACAGTAACACTCGCGGCTGAAATACCTTGTTTTGGCTAGCCATGGTGGCTCAGTGCAAAATCAGCGGTGTTGACACTCGGGATGTAGGGAGCATCCCACTGCTGCCACCAGTTGTTGCGACTTGGGTCCGACGGGTCTCATCTTAAAGGGACCCTGAAACGGTTTTGACGATTTTGTACAAACACATTGAGCCAGTAGACCAAGTCCTAAGGCTCATTTACAGACTAATTTAAGCTCTCTGCGTACACTGTGTAATTGATTACAACGCTATAAAGCTGCGAATCGCTGCAGATCACTGCGGCTCAGCCCAACGCGTTTTCAACCGCCCCCTCGCCAGTATGACACGCAGTCTGCGCACGATCTGATTGGCTGCGGTGTGCGCGCACGAAAAAATTGGCTGGTAGGGTGGCGGCACCTGTCGGAGCAGATATCAACCCCTCCGCGATGTCTCTGTTGCCAGACGGCGTGCGTGCTGCCGGGCGCACTGGGGCTATGGTCTCCGAGATGCACGCAACCTGTCGGCGTGCAGTCTCAGAGGTCATCACCGGGCGAAGCTCAAATCATCGAGTGTGCTCACATGAGCTCTGCGATCGCCAGCGATGCCAGCGTGTATCATGAGTTGAGGAGGCAAGGCAGGGGTAAGAAGGAGGGTATGATATAATTGGCCGTAGCCGCCTTGGTACACGGCGTGCAGCGAAATTTGTGGTGCCAATGGTTCGATGATGCTCTAGCCTAAGCGCTGACAAAGCTTCAAATAACCGTTTCAGGGTCCCTTTAAGTAGCGGGCCCCGGCGCCGTTCCCCTGGCCCATCTTTAGCAGAGAGAACAGGCGCTCGCAGGAAAACACAGAGATTTATTTACATAGTGAGTAGTGAGTGAGAAGAAGAGGAGAGATGAGTAAGTAAGAATACAAAATGTCTTCGGCTTTTATAACGCCGCGCTGCCAACCCTGGGCGCATTGTCCGCATCTTCATCCAATACGGTGTCCGGTGGTCTCGGCGCTCCACCCACGAAGGAGGGGGAAAGACACCACACAATACACGTGGAGAGGGCACAGTCCAAAACGATGCCCAAATATGGTCACGAACGCACAGCACCAAAATATTGCACGCGGCACCAAGACATTGCACACGACACCACGATTTTGTCCACGTCCGAGGATCCTGACTTGGCCTGGTTCGAGAGTTCTCCCGTCAAGAGGGATGAGTCCAAAAGCGGAGATGTGGGAGGGGTCGTCAACTTCGAAAAGACCGGCTCCCTGGGACACGTGCCAAACTTGCGTTTCTGCGTTCGGCCAGAATAATGTAGCGGTCTGACAGGTTTGTCGTCAAACATGCCACTTGTCTTCAACCAGGCCACCCCACGCAGCTGTTACTACGGAGAGAGGGGGAGTGAGGGGTGCTCGACTAATCCCTCGTCGTTTAACCCTTGTGAATCTCCGTGACTTCGCTTCCCAGGTGCAGCGGCAGTCGGATTAGTCTCGCTGTCACCCCAAACAGCAAATTCCACAATGGCCTTGATGACGGCCTGGTCCCCTCGTTGCTTGCTGGAATGCCTCTCGTACTTTGTATGCAGTTGAGGTCATAATGACTTTTCCTGACTCCGTTTTCTTCGCGCAAGACCGGTCGGTTGACATCCTTGTTCATGCTTGGCAGGGACGTAGCCGCGCCCGTCTCAACTGCTCATCCTCACTTGGAATGTGTCAATGAACTGTTTGTCGGGTTCGCAGCCGCCGGAGGAATTCCGATTCCGATGGCGGTCATACCAGTGGCCACGGCCGCGTTCCACAGTTGAAAGGCAGGGGAACTCTGAGGTAGTGTCCCAATGAGGGCCTGGACCGCAGGAGCAAAGGTAGCAATGAGAGCGTCCTTTTGCAGCTCGGTGTCCGCCGTAGTCACAGGCTGGGTAGCCGCATGCGCTAGGACGATACTGTGTGTTAGTCTAGGTCACGGTGTCAGAATAATAATTTAGGTGTGGACACTCTCTGCCCGCCGCGACGAAGACCGCGACCAGATAATGTTCGGCTTTAGTACATGCGCCGGCCGCAGTATCGTGCCACTAAAGCGAAGGAGGGCTGCGACGAGGTGACCTAAAGAGACCGAGCGTGACGAGGCAGATCTCGATGGGCTGAGGCTTGCAGCCGCAAACCGGAGAGATCAGCGCCGCGATCCGGTCTCGTGAAGACTGTCCCTGATGAAGCAGTGTGCACCACCTGCTGAGATCACATACGCACAGAAAATACAACCACTCAACCAGTGAGCGCCAGACAATTCCGCCAAACTCTAACCGGCAAACTTCCCCTTCACATCCAGAGGAAATACACACTTTCCCCAAATATTACTCCTGCCTAAAGGTGAAACAACAACACTGGAAGCACGCACAACCCGAAACCCTGGACAGCAGTGTCTTCCAACAAGTGCAAACACATACTAAAAGAGTAAAAAAAGACAGTAGCCCTTTCCTAGGTCAGGAAAAAATATGTGCCACAACTCTCGAGGCTGACTCTTGCATTAGGGGCATCGACTCGAGCGCATTAGGGGCAGTCAAGGCGGTGATGTGGGCTAGTTGGCTTGATTCACTTGTAGTCATATTTGTAGCGCAATAAACCCAGACGAAGACAAAAAATACACTAGCGCCCGTCCTGTGTATTTGTTCTGTATTTTTTGTCTTCGTCTGGGTTTATTGCGCTACAAATATGACTACAAGAGGCATTAGGGGCATCGACTCGAGCCATCAGCGTTGTCAAGCAGTATCTCCTTTTGGTATCGCACCACCCGTGCAAGTTGGAAAGCGAGGCTTCAGCGCAGTAGGCGACCGCTTAGAAAACAAGGTCAGTAGCCCTGTGAGAGGCCAATGTTCTACCTCCACAATAAGCTCACTTGGTAATCTAGCGAGTCAGTTTTATGAACTGTTCTCACTAGGCTTTCCCCACTACCGCCTACACAGGATACTTGCGATAAAACAACAACCCAGAACAAAGAACTCCCGCATGAGTTCTGCTTAAGAAAAAGAAAACCTAAGCATCCGTCGTTGTTCCTTGCGCACGCTAATACCTAAGTTGAAACATTACCGTTTTCACCTACCAGTGGACACTACCCCGACAGACTTGCAAATTTTTTTCCACTAAATTCAGCTGCGTCTTAACTGTCAGAAAGGTGTCTAACCTCAACGTTAAGTAAAACTTAATTCTTCGCCTAAGCGATCACACGATCCATAAGCATTCATTGAAAATCAAAGTTAAGTTAATAAACATCGTGCAATAATAGTCTCATTTCGTTAATGTTACCTCCTCATGTCAGCCCCTCTGATAAAGAACACACTGAGTTCTGTTGGGCGCTTTAGCTCTGAACTACTTGCATTTAAGAGCGCTGTAACATCAAAACACACTATTAAACGTACGCCAAATCCCTACCATCTAGTCTAACAACGCGCAGTGAAGATAACACTCCTACCATCTAGTTAATCCGTACCATCTAGTTAAACAACACGCAGTGAAGATAACACTCGATGCCATACGCATCAGGAGTAACTGACAAACTCTGCTTGTCACTCCTCATAGTAGTTCATGATAACAACAACATTCAGCGTTTAATATGAACCCTTGCAAACCACTCTGCTTTTACGCTGAAACCTTCTTTAACAAAAGAACACGATTTCAAAACTCAAAAGAATGTTAAAAAAATTCTTTTCCACAAACTCTGGGTAGCATTCTCCGAAAAGCTCACGGCTGAACTTCACCCTCTAAGTCACGCGCGTGGTGGTCGTGTTCTCCGCCGCTTTCGAGATCGCCAGAAGCTACAATGAGCGCAGACTCCGCCGCCTCGCCTCATTCCTGATTTCGGACGGCTCTCGTCAGAACGGCGACGGGGTTGCCAAAAGCGCGGGGGAAAGATTCGCCATTGTCCCTTTGTTTTTGCTCTCGTTCGGAATTTAGGACTTGCAGCCTTTCTTCTCGGAAACCTTCGACATGGTTGTCTCCGAAAACCTTTCCATTTCAACCGCGCCTTCCGTCTTGGAGACGCGCATTTCTTTTGCCCTCTGCTCTGTCGACGATTGCGCCTTACCGCACGCCTCAACGGACGTTTTCTGAAAGTACCCGATGGCCAACCCTTCTGGTTATCGCGCTGCGGTGGGCCACCTGTCTTGACCTTTCGCGACGCTGCACGTGTCCGCTTTCTTTTGCGGCAACGCTTACGCACAACCTTTCCTTGGTTGCCACGAACTTCCTTCTGGGCTGTGACATCGGCAGTCTTATTGCTCAGGTGTGCCTGTGCACCACCCTTTCTACAGTTATGGCCCTTTGAACTTTCTGCTCCTCGGCTCTGTCGGGACGACTCATCGGCGCTAACCTTAACAAAGACTAACGCTGGGCCCTTCTTGACGACAGAGTTGACCTCTTGGAGCTTCTCATCCTTCCCGATTTCTGCGCAGTCTTTGCCTTCTTTCTTGGCTTCCGGCAGATCATGTACGAGCTGACGCACGAGGCTAAGCTCTAACTCCCCCACAAATTACATTCATGTTCCTGGGATTAGACTTTTCCTCGCAACGACCGCCTACTAAACCCATGGAGGAAGGAATACTAAGGAGAGGCCCTGACGTCATATTCGTGAAGCCTGCCCGTCGCAAACACCCGCATCGCCTCCTAGCGAAGGAGCAGCTAAACACTTCGCGATTTCCGCCGCGTCGGGAGCGAGCGCATGCGTGCTGTGCGCGCATCGAGGGAGTCGCGAAACTTTTGCAGCCTTTTTTTTTTCTTCGCCGTGGAAGCGGCGACGGCGGCTCAGTCGATTCGCGTATGCTGCTCCTTCTGTGTGTTCTTTACGAAAGCTACGCAATGCCCAGCTGTTGCGTATACTCGGTGCAAGTCGAGTGCACTACGAATAGTACCTGGTGTCACTTTTCATGTGTACGTACGTTCGCTTCATTATATCTGCATGCGAAGCTCTCTCGGCTGTACGCTCTCTTGGTTCTAACTCATTGTGTGGACTCAGAACACACGTGAACCTTTGTTTTTGGCGTCTGACGCGCCTACATAACGTGCGCCGAAGGCATCGTATCGCGTTTTTAGAGGTTGTCTCGTTCATACGGAAAGGCAATAAACTTTTGTTGTTATCTGACTACGTGCTGTATGTATTTTGATAGTTGTTGCTCGTTGTTGTGTGCGCACTAGAATTACGAACTTTACGTGCACGATCGCGTAAACAGTACAGCGGTGTCCTCTTTTCGACGTGAAGTTATGTCAAATACTAGGTTGGCGTTGCGCCGAATAGCTACTAAGCAAGCTCTTAAAATCGTGTAGTGCCAACGCTGGCCAGTAATCGGGAAATCGGGCTACGCGTTCTGCTGGTCTTACGCCCAGCAAAACGCGTAAGTCACTGCCGGGTGCATTCGAATACGATGATGCAGGCGCTGAATGTTTTTGATTACGGCACGTACCGGTACTTTCTGGCCTGTTGCACAAAAACGCTCCACAAAGAGTTTCAGCACGCAGCGCTCGGGCCAGCCACGCACGAACAGCCTGGTAAATGTGTGCTCGCAACATTTTACTGCATGCAAACCTCACAATACGCGCCAAGTTTGCGCCAGGACCACAAATCCATGCAGAAGCGAACCAGCGCGGAGAGCACGCCGCTGGTCCTCTGCTGTTTTGTTTGCCCCATACCGGCTTGTTTGCCCCATAAATTTGACGTCACTTCCGCCACACTCTTCGCAATGCATTGGGATACGATAAGGCCTCTCCTGAGTTTTTCCTTCCTCCATGACTAAACCCGCCCCTGATTGTACACCTGCGACAGCCTCGCACTGTACCTTTTCACATTCTGGGGTATGTCCTACACTATCTATAGGAAACTCTCTTAACAATCTCTGACCCTCTCTGGTACTACTGTCGGGTTTCATTAGCGTCGTGTCCTCGCTACATTTAGGACCACGTTTGTCCTTTTCGATCATGCCTTCCCAAAGGTCATTCCCCTGTTGGGTCGCGAGGGAAGTCTCCAGCTCATCAACTTGTTGTATGGCCCTATTAGGGCGGTTGGGACTAGCCTCGGTCCCACATGGAGCGCCTTTTGGTCTTGTTACAGTTTCTATACCAGCCACGGTCTCGATCTCTACATGCATTACGTCGGCACCATCGGAGAACCGCGTACCTTCCTCGGGCGCGATTTCACTAGCAACGACCTGTCGCTCGCTTTTCCCCGCAGAAGGGTTCGTGTGCATGTCAAACTCGTGGAGACGCGTACCTTTCCCTGGCGGTACCTCACAAACAGCGGCTTTCTCGGTGACTCTAAACTGCACCGTACTCGCCACTTCATCGCACCTTTTGTGCGCTACACATACTACACATACACGGCGGACAACGACTCTGATGCATTGCCCGAATTTGACGATGCGCCATTTCGATCTCTTCATCCATTGCTCGCATTCTAGCCTCACGTCTACGTGTTATGGGGGGCGCTCGGCGGCTGCGAGCGCTCGCTGAAGACAATGACGATCGCGGGTGGCTCGTGTCACGCGGCCAGCGGCCACCGGGCAGTTGCGGCCGAGGCGCAGAGCAGTAAAGATGGTTCTCTGTCGGTCTCCGTCTCTTCCCTGAGGGGTTCTGGGGCTAGCCGCGGCCCCGAAACCCGGACGGAGGACGGAGTGCGTGGATGCCGACAATGCAGAGGTCGTCGATGATGTGAACGATGCCGCCGGTGCTGAGGAGAAACCCGTTGACGAAGCTTCGCACAACAAGGCCGAGAAGTCCGAGAAATCCGAGAAGTCTCGGATATCCGAGATGAGCGACAGGGCGAGACCCGAAAAGCTGAATGAGAAATCCGTAAAGCCAGTGCTAGGACCGAACAAGGGACCGTCTCCATCGGAGACAAGGCTTCGGACCATGGCTGAGTCGACACCAGTGTACGCTGAGCGGTTTAACAACGGCATGTAAAAGGACGAAGAGGCACACCGAAACTATGTCGAGGTGCAGATGTCTCAAAGACGACCTTGTAACATCATCAGCGAGGCCCGAAGAGTGACCGCTAAAGACACAGGCAGCGAAGCGTGCTATGGGGGCGTCGCACTTCCATGGCTGCCAAGGTCGCCAGCATTTAACGACTACCACGTGGAGGAGTGGCCGCCACCCCGACGGGAATAATCCGGGTGGCTACTACGGCAGACACACAATGGCTTATGACACGGCGGGACCGGATCTACACCAGGAGCGTCGGCTTCCCGTCATCAACCTGAGCTGCGTCAACCTGATGATGAGCTGCGTCATCATCAACCTGACTGCGGTCGTCAACCTGAGCGGGTCCGATCGCCTCCGTCTTCGGGCGGCAGCAGAGCTGCCTCCATTGCGTGACTGTGCCGGTGTGTGGCCGAATACGCCATGTGCGGTCCGCCGTGGCCAAGGCTAGCCAAGACACCTGCGTGAGCTTCCTGTATGACGCCCGCATCCGTCTCCGCTTTTTTCCGAGGGGGAGGGGGCAGTATGTGGGCGCTCGGCGACTGCGAGCGCTCGCCGAAGACAATGACGATCGCGGGTGGCTCGTGTCACGCGGGCAGCGGCCACCGGGCAGTTGCGGCCGAGGCGCAGAGCAGCAAGGAGGATACAACTTTATTTAAAAGAAAGTGTTCAGGGGTTTGGAGCTGGCCGCTTGTCTGCGGCGACCTCTTCTGCCCATGCAACGACGGCTTTTTGCAGTTCTACACAGAGCAGCAAAGATGGTTCTTTGTCTTTCTCCGTCTCTTCCCTGAGGGGTTCTGGGGCTAGCCGCGGCCCCGAAACCCTACAGTGTCCATTCGGCTGATTCCGCCTTTCTTTCGGCTTCTGCCTTTGTCTTGGCTTCCGCCTTTTTCCTCTTGGCTGCTGCATTTCTCTCGGCTTCCGCCTTTGCTGTGCTTTGCGCCTCTTCCCTCTCCCGAATTTCCTCGACACATTATGAGAACTCGTCATCGTCCCACTCCAATGTGAGAATCGCCTCGATCAGATGTGGCCTTGTCATACCCAGCATTTCGGGACATCGCTTTTAGTTCACCGTTTTTCACACCACGTGGCGTACAGACCTTCAACTTTCAAAACTGGCGCGATAACGCATGGCGCGCGGCAGACAAAGTGGCCATACATAAAAAAAAAGAAAAAAAAAAACAACGAAGCAGCTCGATGTCGACTATCGCCACCGAGAGCGAACCGTGATCGCTGACTGATAAGCGCAAGTCGTGTACGACGAGCGGTCGGTTGGTTGCTCGATCGTGAATCAAGTATTTTTTTTTTTAGTGAATCCGCGGGCACAAGTCACTTGGCTGCGCTTGACAAACTCGTATTTCGAAAGGGCGTGCTGCCCTTCCTCTCGTCCTTTTCAATATATTTCGTGCGGTTGTATAGTTGTCGGCCCCACTGGTTTCTTGAAGAAAGTTAGGACGTCCTTTTGTCGCGGCCGTTTTTGTAATCTGTGAAAGCTAATTTCGAGAAAATAATATCAGCCTATGAGATGGCGATGACGCTTTGAGAATATGTAAAGACAGGCTTCACGTAGCTAATATTTGTTGGCGTCACTTAACAAGTGAATTTTTTCGCGCTATAGAGTGAAGGCAACGTGCCGTGCCGTATTCGCTGCCAGTGATAATCTTTTTTAAGAGCTCAAAACGTAGCAGAAATAAAGGCCTAAATTCATTACAGGGACGAAATTGCTGAATTATTTTCCAAATTTAAGCATTTTAAGAAAGACGCCTTAATTTAAACAACGCTCTTAACGTTTCTAGAGCACATAATAAAAAGACGTCCGAAATGTATTTCATTGTACATGACATGCTATACAGCTCGTCTTCCCCTCTTTGCTGACTGTTCGTGAAAGCGTAATGAAACCAATTATATTCACATATGCGACCGTCCGCTGTGGTGATGTAGCGGTTACAGTGCTCGGGTTCTGACCCGAAAGCCGCGTGTTCGACCCCGTCCGCAGAGGTCACATTTCGATGGAGGCGAAATGGAGGAAGCGCGTATACTGTGCGATGTCAGAGCACGTTAAAGAACACCACATGTTCGAAATTTCCGGAGCCCTCCACGATGGCGTCCTTCATAATCATAACGTGGTTTTGTGACGTAAAACCCCCGATGATATTTGGATGTACGTACATAACCGCAAAGCACACCTCTTTGTTTCACTGGCTATGCGGTCTGCACAACGGCATCAGGTCTTGGTTAGAGACCCGATTATTTTGGCCAGTTTTATTTCGAACGAAGAACGCGTACAAGCGAGTTTGAAGATAGCTCTCGTCTGGTTTCCTTGCTGCTACTATAGTGTAATTGTTTCTTTGCACGTATTGCTCAAGAACAGCGTGGTAATATTTTTACATTGTGATGTTTCTTGAAAGGTCCCTCGGTAGGACCTATTTATTACTTGCTTGACGCGCTTATTGGCGAGTTTTGAAATCAACCACTCATTGGTGCAATTAAATGATTGACGCTAGTGCCATTCTACGCTTCTGGGACGCAACACAACACACGTTAAGGGGCCTTCTCACACTACATGCCATTATCATAGTTTCTTTTTTTTTTCCGAACAGTTTCAAGCACCGGCGTGGCTGTGTTGTAGAACACCTGTTTTCCGTGCAGAAGTAATGGGTTCAATTTACGCGCGAGCTATTAATATTGTTCATTTATTTGCAGCTACCTCGACCTTTCGCCCACGGGCAATGCTTTTTTTTCACTCACAACGAAGACGCCGACACCAGCGTCGGCACCGGATTTTTCGCTACAGATAACTTTTTTGTGGAATACTTAGCCACCAATGAAATCACGCGCTGCTCCAAAAACGCGGGGTTGGTGTAATATCAGTATACTATAGCATGCCTCGTTCACATTAGGGGCGCTTCTGATAAGACAACTACTCAATTTTTTTCAAAGAAAATTTGTGCCTCACATAACAATAATAATAATAATAATAATAATAATAATAATAATAATAATAATAATAATAATAATAATAATAATAATAACAAATATATTATTCTCATATGAGTATTGTGTTACTGTTGTTGTTGTTGAAGAGTTTATTGTTTCACATTTGTTTTCACGGATGGATCTACAATGGATGAAAGCTCGTCTGCGGCTTTTCATATACCCGTATATAAAATAGAAAGAGATTTCCGACTTTCTCGAAAGACATCGTCTACAGCAGCGGAGCTTGTTGCAATATTACAAGCCTCTAAATTCATTGTTGAAAGCCAGCAAAGGCAAAACTGGGTAATATATTGCCAAGCGCGTTTCTTATTTTCGCGTTTGCTGTATTCGGTTTCCGCCCGCAAAGACTGTCAGTAACGCTCGGCGCAGACCACGCCTTAGCTTTCGAGAAGCTTCGCGATTATTGTCGATCGTTTTGTTAAGATTGCGCGCAAGACGCGACCACTCGAGATTATTCCAGAGCTTGCGCGATGACCAGTGATAAGGCTAGAATGTTCGACGCGTGATGCATAAAAGCCGGCGCGCTCCAACGATGTTCAGATTATCGACGGCCGACGCTCTGTTCGCCGCTATCACTGCCAGTGTGTAGTGCTGTAGTCTGACCTTCAGTTTTCCGGCCACAAGTTCGGCCTAATAAAGAGTTTCTTCTTTGACACGCCGACTCTTGCCTTCGTCGACGTCACGACCACGTGACATCTGGTGGAGGTGCTGCTTCGTCCATGCTCCGGACGCCCCCCGCGAGGTACTGACCCAAGCCCGACCCGCGAAGAAGACGACACAAAGGACAACCCGGAAAGTCGAAGCAGCCGCCGGCAGAGGGGCCTCGAGCCAGAGTACGGGCTTCTTACCGAGCACACCAGGCACTCCAAGCCAGCGACGTCAACCGCAGGCACGATGACAACCCCTGCGCCGCCTACACCGATCGTGATCCGGCAGCCTAAAGAACCACCAAAATTCCGCGGATCATCAGTTGAAGATCCAGAAAGCTGGCTGGAAGCATACGACCGCGTGGCCACTTTCAACCACTGGGACAACGACGACAAGCTAAGACACGCCTATTTCGCTTTGGAGGACGCCGCTCGGACCTGGTTCGAGAACCAAGAGCGAAGCCTGACCACGTGGGACATTTTTCGCACCAGGTTCCTTGGCACGTTCACAAGCGTCGTCCGCAAGGAGAGGGCAGAAGTTATGCTGGAAACACGTGTTCAGCTGCCAAATGAGAACGGGGCGCTCTTCACGGAAGAGATGCTGAGACTGTTCCGCCACGCAGACCCCGAAATGCTCGAAGAGAAGAAGGTTCGCCTCCTGATGCGAGGAGTCAAGCAGGAGCTCTTCGCGGGACTGATGCGGAACCCACCGACGAGTGTCGAGGATTTCGTCTCGGAAGCGACGACTATTGAGAAGACCCTGGAGATGCGCAACCGGCAGTACAATCGCCGTTCGACTCCACATTTCGCCGACATCCAAGGGCTCTGCTCCGCCGACCTGCGCGAAACGATCCGAGTGATCGTGAGGGAGGAACTGCGGAAGCTGTTACCCTCGCCACAACCTCAAGTGGACTCGATCACCGACATCGTTCGGGATGAAGTCCAGCAAGCGTTGGGAGTTCCCGAACCACCGCAGCCACATCCGGAGGCTATGACCTACGCTGCTGCAGTCCGCCGTCCTGTACCCTCTCCGCGACATCAAGTCACCTCGTCGCCGCAGTTCCATCGCCAGGCGCCGCCGCTGCCGCCACCACCGACGCCCTACCGTCCTCCTGTCGGCCAGCGCTACGCGCCGAGAAAAACCGACGTCTGGCGCGCTCCTGACAACCGCCCGCTCTGCTACCATTGCGGGGAGGCCGGCCACACCTACCGCCGCTGCCAGTACCGACAGATGGGGCTGCGCGGTTTCGCCGTCAACGCGCCGTGTCCGCAGCGGGGTGAACGACCTCGTGACATCGCCGACTACCTCACAGGAGCGCAGTGGACACCCCGACGACCTTCCCGTTCGCCGTCGCCAGGCCGCTACACCTCACCTCATCGCAGGCAGTACACCAGTCCGGCTCGGGGCCGATCTCCGAGCCCTTATCCGGAAAACTAAGGGCAGCAACCGATGGAGGTGCGGTTGCTGTACGTCGAACTACCGAAGATCCTCCGCCGACGCCGACGACGACGACGCGACGAAACCTGCTGAACACGACGCGAAGCAGACAGAGCCCTGCCGACGAAACCTCGCGGACCGAGCTAGACCTGACGACGCAACATGATGGAAGCAGCGCCACAAATCGACGCAGCCGTGATCCGACGCCGCGAGCTAACCGCAACGCAAGGCGACGGACTAGCGACCTCGACGTTCTCATCGACGGTCACAACGTGACCGCTCTCGTCGACACTGGGGCCGACTATTCCGTCGTCAGTGGGTCATTCGCCACCAAGCTGAAGAAAGTAAAGACCGCTTGGAGTGGACCCGAAATCCGGACAGCTGGAGGCCACCTGATAACGCCGATTGGAGTCTGCACGGCGAGAGTCACCATCAATAACCGGACTTATCCTGCGAGCTTTGTAATCCTACAAAACTGCTCCAGGGATGTGATACTTGGAATAGACTTCCTAAGTGACCACGGCGCCGTCATCGACCTCAGGTCTGAGTCGATAACACTAACTTCAGACGAAGCGCTCCCGCCCCACGCAACGCCAGGGAACCATGCATTGAATGTGATGGAAGAGCAGATGACCGTTCCGCCGCGCTCCAGCGTCATTATTTCCGTCGGCACCGCAAAACCTGCGAACCATGGATGCGTCATCGAGGGCGATCAGCACCTACTCCTGAACCGTCAAATTTGCGTCGCAAGAGGCATCGCCGAATTGCGTGATGGCAAAGCAAAGGTACTGCTCACAAACTTCAGCCACGAATATAGGCACCTTAACATTGGTACGACGGTCGCCTACATCGAGAAATTCGTGGACACCAGTAATGCTTTCGCCATCTCCGATGCTACCGAACCTGCTTCGACGAATCAAGGTCCCGGAATAGATTTCGACGTCAACCCGAGGCTCCCGAAGCACAAGCAAGACCAGCTCAAAAGTCTGCTCCTGCAATTTAAGGACTGCTTCTCGTCGTCGTCAAGAATTCGACAGACCCCAGTCGCAAAACATCGTATCATAACAGAAGAAAGTGCCCGACCAATCCGTCAGAGCCCGTATCGAGTTTCTACGCGAGAACGAGAAGCCGTAAAGAAACAAGTCGACGAAATGCTTCGCGACGACATCATCCAGCCGTCCAAGAGTCCCTGGGCGTCTCCCGTGGTATTGGTGAAGAAGAAGGACGGAACTCTACGTTTCTGCGTCGACTATCGTCGCCTGAACAAGATCACAAAGAAGGACGTGTATCCCCTCCCACGTATAGACGACGCCTTGGATCGACTCCACAACACGAAGTACTTTTCCTCGATGGACCTGAAGACAGGCTATTGGCAGATCGAAGTCGACGAGAGAGACCGAGAAAAGACGGCCTTTATAACACCAGACGGCCTGTTCGAGTTCAAGGTCATGCCGTTCGGTCTTTGCTCGGCCCCCCGCGACCTTCCAACGCGTTATGGATACTGTACTGGCCGGCTTGAAGTGGCAGACTTGCCTTGTGTACTTGGACGACGTCGTTGTGTTTTCCGCAAACTTCGACGAACACCTCCGGCGACTTGAAGCTGTACTTCAAGCAATCAGGACCTCCGGACTCACACTCAAGCCAGAAAAGTGCCGCTTTGCGTACGAAGAACTTTTGTTCTTGGGCCACGTGATAAGTAAGTCCGGAGTAAGCCCTGATCCGCAGAAGACAACCGCCATCGCTACATTCCCGCCACCCGCCGACAAGAAGGCCGTGCGTCGATTTCTTGGGCTGTGCGCCTATTACCGGCGATTTGTCAAAAACTTCGCCCGCATCGCCGAGCCACTCACCAACCTCACCAGGGCGGACGTCGAGTTTTAAGTGGGAAACGCCGCAGGAGGAAGCATTTCAAGACCTAAAACGACGCCTGCAAACGCCTCCGTTACTTGCGCATTTCGACGACCACGCCGAAACAGAAGTGCACACCGACGCAAGCAGCGTGGGACTCGGCGCCGTCCTTGTGCAGAGGACGGAGGGACTGGAAAGGGTTATCAGTTATGCTAGCCGGTCGCTATCCAAGGCAGAGGCCAACTACTCCACAACAGAAAAGGAGTGCCTTGCCATCATCTGGGCTACGTCAAAGTTTCGCCCCTACCTTTACGGCAGGCCCTTCAAAGTTGTGAGCGACCACCATGCCTTGTGTTGGCTAGCTAACTTGAAAGACCCTTCGGGTCGCCTCGCACGGTGGAGCCTGAGACTTCAAGAATTCGACATTACCGTCGTTTACAAGTCCGGGAGAAAACACTCCGACGCCGACTGCCTATCTCGTGCCCCCCGTCGACCCACCGCCGCAGGACGACCTGGATGATGACTGCTTCCTGGGAACCATAAGTGCCGACGACTTCGCCGAGCGACAGCGAGCGGACCCAGAACTAAGGGGCCTTATGGAGTACCTCGAGGGCAAGAGCACCACTGTTCCGAAGGTATTCAAGAGAGGACTGGCGTCGTTCTTCCTGCGAAATGGAGTTCTCCTAAAGAAGAACTTCTCGCCCATTCGAGCCGAACACCTCCTCGTAATCGACGTATGTATACTAAGCCGTAGCAAACACGGACGACAAGAAAACACAAGGACAAGTATACATACGTCAATCATGAATCACCAACTGGCCCAATCGTCCACCTCCTCGTAGTTCCTTCAGCAGTGAGGCCAGAAGTCCTCCTGGCCCTACACGACGACCCGACGGCTGGACGCCTCGGTGTTTCCCGCACGCTCGCAAGGATACAAGAGAAGTACTACTGGCCACGCCTTGCCGCCGACGTCGCTCGTTACGTCAGGACATGTCGAGACTGTCAGCGACGCAAGACACCACCGACAAGACCAGCAGGCTTCCTTCAGCCGATCGAACCACCTCACCGCCCGTTCCAGCAAATCGGTATGGACCTACCGGGGCCGTTTCCTACGTCGACTTGCGGGAACAAATGGATCGTCGTAGCTACGGACTACCTCACCCGCTACGCCGAAACAAGGGCCCTACCTAGAGGCAGTGCAGCCGAGGTAGCGAAATTCTTCGTTGAAGACATTGTCCTGCGTCATGGCGCCCCAGAGGTCCTCATCACCGACAGAGGTACGGCCTTTACTGCAGAGCTAACTCAGGCCATTTTGAGATACAGCCAAACAAGCCACCGCCGCACCACCGCCTATCACCCACAGACCAACGGCCTCACCGAGCGTCTAAACAAGACCATGGCCGACATGCTGGCCATGTACGTCGACGTCGAGCACAAGACATGGGATGCGATCCTCCCGTTCGTGACCTTCGCATACAACACGGCAGTGCAAGAAACGACGCAGCTGTCGCCGTACAAGTTGGTCTACTGACGGAACCCATCAACGATGCTTCACGCCATGTTACCAAACGTCACTGACGAGGAAAACATCGACGTCCCCGCCTACCTACAGCGCGCCGAAGAAGCCCGACAACTCGCCCGCCTACGTATCAAGAATCAGCAGGCGACCGACAGCCGCCGCTACAACCTTCGACGACGCTTCGTGGAATACCAGCCCGGCGACCGCGTTTGGGTGTGGACGCCGATACGCCGACGTGGACTTTGTGAAAAACGTCTTCGGCGATACTTCGGGCCATACAAAGTGCTTCGATGTCTAGGCGCTCTAGACTACGAGGTTGTCCCGGACGGCATTACGAACTCTCAACGGGGCCGTGCGCGACCTGAAGTCGTCCATGTCGTACGCCTCAAGCCGTACTACGCGCGTTAGTGAACCTGAGGACTACACCTATTGCTTTATTATTGTGCTTTCTTGCTTTATTGTTGTTGTTTATTGTTGCATGCATTTTTTCCCCGTGTTCCGTTTTAAGCATCGGGACGATGCTTTTTCAGAGGGGGGGCATTGCCACGCGCGTTTCTTATTTTCGCGTTTGCTGTATTCGGTTTCCGCCCGCAAAGACTGTCAGTAACGCTCGGCGCAGACCACGCCTTAGCATTCGAGAAGCTTCGCGATTATTGTCGATCGTTTTGTTAAGATTGCGCGCAAGACGCGACCACTCGAGATTATTCCAGAGCTTGCGCGATGACCAGTGATAAGGCTAGAATGTTCGACGCGTGATGCATAAAAGCCGGCGCGCTCCAACGATGTTCAGATTATCGACGGCCGACGCTCTGTTCGCCGCTATCACTGCCAGTGTGTAGTGCTGTAGTCTGACCTTCAGTTTTCCGGCCACAAGTTCGGCCTAATAAAGAGTTTCTTCTTTGACACGCCGACTCTTGCCTTCGTCGACGTCACGACCACGTGACAATATTCTGACTCCAAAGGAGCGCTACAAATGATTAAAGATTTTTATTTTCATATAGATGATAGCATAATATATGAAATCTTAAAAACAATTACCATTGGTTATCTGGACGGCCATGAGATATGTTTTCAGTGGCTTCCAAGTCACGTAGGAGTGATGGGAAACGAAAATGCTGACAAATTAGCCACTGCAGCACACAAAAAAGTTCACTTGACACCAGGGCCCGTTTATTTCTCAGGAAGCAAGAAGGTTCTTTCCGAACTGCGCCACAAATTGTGCAAGAACGCTTGATTTGACGAAAATACAAAGTCTTCAGTCTTATATCAAATAGATCCGTCTCTCCGATTTACACCTGATCAAAAGATTGATAGACCATTTGACGCACTACTGCACCGTCTACGATTAGGTGTTGCATACACACCTCACTTCTTATGCCGCATAAAAACAAGAACGTCCCCGCACTGCGACCACTGTGATCATGTCGATGCGTCAGAGGAGCATATCATTATTGAATGTCCGCGTATTAACGAACAACGCGCTCAACTGAGTGATCGATTGAACCGCCTCGACAGACGACCATTTACGATTGGAAAAGTACTTGGACCATGGCCACATCCCGATAATCAAAGGCGCGCAGTGAGCGCCCTCCGTGATTTTTTAATGGACACAAATTTAATTAACCGTCTTTAGTTCTTATTATACCTTGCCACTATTTGTTCGGACTCTATCCGCGATATGATCACGATATATGAACTGGACTACCCCACATATATACTGTGCTCATTCATTCGTTATAAGCCCTATAGTGTATATATGTACCAAGTGACTCTGATTATTTTTTTCTTCTTTTATTCTTAATTTTTCGTATTTTTATGTTTATCTTGTACATTACTGTCATGATGTTGGGATAGCCTGCTCCAACGTAGACTACCTTCTCATATTTTGTCAGATATATATATAAAAAAAGTTTATTGAACTCTGCCGTAGGGATCGGCCAGTAGCTTGACCTACGACTCAAATCAACGTATCTTGCGGGCGAACGAGAAGCGCCATCGAGCAATGCGCGGTATACAGACAGACCTGCGATGTCGGAGGAGATGATGACGCACTATAACGTTCGTTGTTTTTCACTCTATTATTATTATTATTATTATTATTATTATTATTATTATTATTATTATTATTATTATATAAACGACAAACAGTGAGTAGTTGTCTTATAAAGGGCGTCACTAACGTAAACGAGGCATGTTACTATTGATATTACACCACGCGCACGTTTTCGAACAGCGCGTGATTTCATTGTTGGCTAAGTATTGTTAGCGAAAATAAACGTCTTCCGGGGGCCAGAATTTGAGATAGATGCAAATAAATAGACAATATGAATGTTCGGCTCGAGAGGAAATCTAATCCAAGACTTCGCACGGAAAACAAGTGTTCTACACTGTTTCGATAAAAAAAGCACTATAATAATGTCTTGTAGTTCGAGGATCCCCCTTCACACATGTAATATTGCGTGGCAGAAGTGTAGAATCGCACCAGCGTCGTACATTTGAATTGCACAGTGAGTGGCTGCTGTGACAACCGACCGATTCCCAAGTGCACAGGAATAAGTAATCAAACCGGCAGACGGCTGGAGGCGACGGGCCATGCCTGACGTTACTGACTGACTTTTTAAATAATGTTTTCTCTCTCTCTCTTTCTTATTATCAGCAACACCATCAACAAAGAGTGCAGCTACGCATTTGCGCTTGTAGCCTTCCGGATTGAAGAAAAAAGAATTATGTCCTAGCGAGCATTTTGCATGCTGTACTTACAAAAGGCACTGTAGGACAGTTTGAAACAATTTTTTTGTTACGAGCACAGACGTACCTTTCCTTGCGGCAGGGTGGATGTGTCCGCCGAGAAATTAAGCGAGGCTAGCGACTGTGAAGGTGAAGTGAACGAAGCTCGATTGCGCTAACGCGTTCTCCTCTTAAATTCTTTAATTGGTTTATGCGCGCTTCGAAAATTTCCTTACAGGTTATACGCGGAGGATAAAACGTTATGTCAGTGCATGAATATATGAATGTTGCTCAATGTCTTGAATAATAAATAGCGCAGGAACTAACGAATTATGTTGAGCGATAACGGTGGTTTAGCGAAATTAGGTTCAGTAGCCTTGCGTCATCTCTAATGCGAATCGAGTGCCCGAGCCTCCGTGTCCCGAGCTTATCAGGGGACGCCCTTGCACTTTGCAAAAGAATAACTCTTGTGTGTATATAATGTACATAGTCTCTGTGAGCGTCTTATGCTGTGAGCTCACGCGCTAGCTGGGTAAGGGGCTGGGTAAGGCGGTGTGGCCTCTCCCCCTTACACTCTCTCAGCAATCATGTGATGACGTCGAGGAACGAGATTCTGCAGACGCATGCTGAACCAACGCGTTGTATCCAAGTCAGAACGCGCTGGCACGCGCTACCACGTTCGGGTCTGCGTTCGGGTCTACGTTAACAACAACATAAGAGCATAAACACAACACAAACTATAACACTCAATACGCAACATGAACGGAAACAGCTAGTCGAACCGATGCAAACGCGGTGTGCTTCGCATCGCCTCATGCTCCCCTTTGGCGGGAGATGGTGTCATTTTTTTTCGCGTACTTTTCGAATAATTACCGCCAAAGGCAGAACGTTGCAGTACCAACACGTGTAAAAAGCGTAGTGTTTTTTTTTAGGGGCGAAGCTCCTAAAGCCGCGGGTCTGTACATCCCTGTCTCTTGGTACGTGACCGCCTAGTTCTATGACAGACAGACAGACAGACAGACAGACAGACAGACAGACAGACAGACAGACGGACGGACGGACGGACGGACGGACGCACGCTTCGCCCCACTCATCATCATTCACTCCGTGGATATGCCGTAATTTTTTTATGTTCGTCATACAGTCATGTCACGTCATATCACATTTGGTATATAGCCAGAAAACGAAACGGCTGCGAGCACGCCATGAGCGTGGCATGCAAGTCATGCCGCACATGACATCCGTGCCATAATTTGCATGTAAGGATCTGTTATTTGTGTTCGTCATACAGTCATGTCACGCCATATCAGGAAACGAAACGGCTGCGAGCGTGCCATGAGCGTGGAACGTAACTCATGTCATACATGACATACATGTTATGATTTTTATGTTAATACTTGTCATCTATATTTGTCACACAGTAACATTGCATAATACCAATTTCAGTATATATCCAGTGAATGAAACGGCCGCACGCGCACCATGAGTGTGGCATGTAAATCATGTCATAAATGCCATACATGTCATAATTGTTAAAAATTGAAGGACATTTTGTACATTCCAAAGCGTGTACGGCGAAAGCGCGTGGCCATTCGACTGACTATCGCATGTCTTTTTTTCTTTTACACTCTCAGTGGGATAACACACAAACCTAATGTGTGCGTGTTTTCTTGTTTATTTTTTTACGGCGAGTCGCACCGAGACGCGAGACTAATCTTCCTCCGTTCGCATGCGTTCGTATTTTCTCGCGCTTTGCGCATCGTGCAAACGCCATCCGCGTTCCAGCGCTTAAATTGACGGACCCTTTGTAAATTCCAAAGAGTGTTCCGCGAACGCCTGTTTCCATTGAGAAGGCGTCGGTCAGAATGATTCCAAACGCTTGGCACAGTGAAGCTACGCAAGCAAAGCACGAGCGCTGTAGAGTCCGACGCGACCGGCGTCCATTTGCGCACCCCGGCGGCCACCTGGCTCCGTGCCAGGGCTCGGACGGACGGACGGACGGACGGACAGACAGACAGACAGACAGACAGACGGATAGACGGACACCGGACGGACAGACAGACAGACAGACACGTAGAGACAGACGGACGGACGGACACCGGACGGACGGACCCCGGACGGACACCGGATAGACTGACACCGAACGGACGGACGGACCCCGGACGGACGAACACCGGACGGACGGACACCGGACATACGGACGGACGGACACCGGACGACACCGGACGGACGGACGGACCCCGGACGGACACCGGACATACGGACGGACGGACACCGGACGACACCGGACGGACGGACCCCGGACGGACACCGGACGACACCAGACGGACGGACCCCGGACGGACACCGGACCGACGGACGCCGGACGGACGGACCCCGGACGGACACCGGACGGACACCGGACGGACGGACCCCGGACGGACGCCGGACGGAAGGACGGACACCGGACGGACGGACCCCGGACGGACGGACAGACAGACAGACGGATGGACGGACACCGGACGGACGGACAGAAAGACAGACAGACAGACAGACAGACAGACAGACAGACAGACAGACAGACGGACGGACGGACACCGGACGGACGGACCCCGGACGGACACCGGATAGACGGACACCGAACGGACGGATGGACCCCAGACGGACACCGAACGGACGGACGGACCCGGACGAACACCGGACGGACACCGGACGACAACGGACGACACCGGACGGACGGACCCCGGACGGACGCCGGACGGAAGGACCCCGGACGGACACCGGACGACACCGGACGGACGGACCCCGGACGGACGTGAGCATGAGACATTAAAGGCTTTCGCCTTAATACCTGCTATTTATGTTCGTCATACACTCTTTACAAGCCTCAATATTTTCGGTATACCTTAAACTAAGGAACGGCCGCGAGAGCGCTAATAATGTGGCATGTAGATCATACCGTTCATGACATAAGTGTCATGAGTTTGATGTTATGACCTGTCATTTATATTCTTCATGCAGTCATGTCATGCCACAGCAACTTCGGAATTTCATACCTTCAAATCTGTATGCCATCTCGGATACTTTTCGTATGACATCACTCAACACATAGATAGCATATAAGTCATTGATTGTAATTAACCCGAACTCCTAATTAATGAGAACAATAAACAGTACAAACCAATGATATGAAATTGTTATCTACCACCTTATCGTAACTGTTCACATTGAAACACTATATGTACTGTACTACATATGTGCTTCTACACTGAGAGCTTCCCCCATAAGTCTAAATTAAATGGTTAGATTAGTGATAAATATTTATTACGGTTATGAAAATCCTGATGCTTCATCCACATAATGTACGTCACATCTGCACACTTTTGCTGAGTTTTTACCATGATCAACGTCCACTTTCTCATCGATTTACCGACAGGTGATTCTTTTGCCCCTGTAATGCTGCTTTCCTGCACTATCGATTTGGAAAAGCTCTTCAGGAAAAAAATCCACCCAGCGTAATCCCACGAAATTGCAAACACAAAGACAGATTGTCCTATCGTACATGCCACTAGAGTGCAATTAGCGATTACGTTATCGTTGCGCTACAATTAGCTTTTCAAAAATCACCCCATACATTTTCAATGGATGCACAAAAGTGTCTCGGGAAAAAAATCCAGCCGGCCGATTAAAACTAATCGCGTTGTACCACATAAGGAGGTTGTCAGCATTAAGTGCCTGAAGTGCAATTAGCGAAAAATCAGGCATTGCTCAGTAATCATTTTTTGAAGAACGCTCCCCATAGAGTTACGCCCAGCGCTTCCCCTTGGGGTAGGCTTTGCCGCACTAGTCGATGTCCCAGATTGCTGGACATGTACAGGGTCCGGCACATCCAGACCTAACTCCCTTGCAAGCCGAAGCAACATACGATTTCGCTGGGATTTCAAATGCATGGCTGCTTCCAGTACCACTTCCACTGTTCCACCAAGATTCCTGTCTTGCAACTAATTAACCGTGACGACAAGGACAGCTGTAGGCTTCTGCCTTGCCTCAAGTTACCCGTTAACTCAGTATGCAAGTAAAGTACTGTCTTGCAACTAATTAACCTTGACGACAACGACAGCTAATCTGGACAAAGTTTCTACACTGATTTCTGCCTTGCCGCAAGTTACCTGTTAACTTAGTCTACAAATCACGAGAGAGAAATATTTTGATGAAGAGCTGGAGATGATTGCCTGGCTTTTCGCCTTACATCCTACTCCAGGGGCTGGGTGATGATTCTGATATATACACTCATAGACACATAACACCACACACACTCAAACACACACACACGTACAGTACACTATTTACAATGTTCCATTCAGGCTCGTGGCCCGCAAGAAAGTCAGCTGCACTTTTGTGGCGCGTAATGCACTGGAGCTAGTTTGCCATGAGCCCAGAATATGTCTTAACTCCAAGTTCGAGTCCCGTTGGAGTTTTAAGGCCGCTTTAGAGACTCTCTCTGTTTCGTGTAGCCTGCATTCAGGGAGGACATGATTGAGATTTTCTGAGACGTTACATCGCACACACAGTGGTGAGTCCGACAGTCCAACCTTGTTCCTGAAGTAGTTGGTATATGTGACGTTTAATCTGATGGGGTGCAAGCATGTTTCCTCTTGGCTGTTCTGGTCTCGTGCCATATCGAAGTCACACGATGGATCGATCTTGTAGAGAGGCCCATACTGATGACTAGCGTCTGTCCAGAGGGATCGCTGGAGGCGCCAAGCGTGTGCCGATGCGAGTGTCGCAGCGTCTTTTCTCGAGAAAGGTATCCCGATGATTTCTCTCCAGGCGTCATGTCCAGCTTTGGCATCATCATCAGCCTGGACGTTACCTTGTATTCAATGCGGTGATGGAGGTCGCAGGCTTTGTTGCATAAGCGTTTTATGTCGATGACGAGCTGGTCCTGCGT
>JALIZH010019419.1:0-46082 GCA_030522465.1 Rhipicephalus appendiculatus
GCTTGTGAGGGAGTTCTCGCCACTCCCCCCGTTGTGATGCTTGGAGCACAATCTGGGCTGTCGACCATGATGTGCTGTAGCATGGCGGGATTCATCGCATGCAGGGGCATCTCTTGTTCGGGTAAACGTTGGGGGTATACCTCGTTGAGGGAGACAGGGCTTGGGGGTACGAGTCCGTCTGTAAAAGACGGAGGGACACGGCCTGAGCTCGATTAAGCTTAGTACGCAGAGGAGGAAAGGACCTACGCGCCAGTGCAAAGTGTTTCATTATCTCATTAAAAGTCTGCGGAAAGTCGCGTAAGGGGGAGGAGGAGAGGGCAGTCGAGTGGCCGGTTAATTCGCGCGCGGCTGTGTTGGCCACCTCGTTGAGGTTGACCGGAATCTCCTCTATGCTGCCCATGTGCGCAGGGTACCAGTGGAGCGAATGCGATGAAGTGGTGTGATTGAAGATACGAAGTGCTTTGGGAGAAATGCGACCTTTCATGTATGCCCGAAGGGCAGCCTTAGAATTTGTGACGTCATGATGACGTCATAATTTTAAAATATGTGAAGTCTTTATGACGTTATGGTGATGTCATCGCGTGATGACGGTTTGTTGCATCACTCGCCTCTGGCACAGCGGGATGGTCGCTGCCGACGGTCAAATTTTCCCGTTTGATCGGGCATCTAACGCTTTCGCCTTCGTAAAGCTGTCGTGTGCTTATCGCTTGTTCCAGCGTGAGTGTATGAACGTTTCACAGCACAGGATGGCTGCTGAAGTAACGCATCCGATTATGTACACAGCGAATAACAGGGAAACGTTGCTCGATGCTTCTTCACTTTGTTCCTTCGCGTGGTGGAGATATTCCCGGGGCAGGTGCCTTCCGATTAGTCCGGCTTCGCTGAGAGCAGAAATAAGCCATTGAAGATGGTGCCTGTAATAGAAATATAGACGAATTTAAAATTACACACGCACACGCACACACATGCACATATCTCTCTATTTCTATGTCTCTCTCTCTCTCTCTCTCTTTATATATATATATATATGTTTATATATATATATATATATATATATAT
Source organism: Rhipicephalus appendiculatus (assembly GCA_030522465.1). NCBI lineage: Eukaryota > Metazoa > Arthropoda > Arachnida > Ixodida > Ixodidae > Rhipicephalus > Rhipicephalus appendiculatus. Next base: position 1,060 of record JALIZH010019419.1, read on the forward strand.
ATATATATATATATATATATATATATATATATATATATATATATATATATATATATATATATATAGACTTGACTAACACTAACACGCCCAGATTTGCATGCCCATACATAAATACCCGATAAAATGGACGGGAAACCTCCATCGCCGAAGCTTCATTGATACAGCATCAGGCGCGTTGCGCGAAGGTTGCATGTTCGGTCCCCGCCAGCGGCGAGTTTTCTTGTCGTCCAATTTACTTCCTTCACATTTATGTCGCAAATACTACAATACAGTTAAAACAGTACAGCTAACGTACCCTTACCTTCCTTGGCTTCGCTAAGTGTTCCTTATCGCTTTCAAGTTGGCGAACATTTCTCAATCGCCCGATGAAGAAGCCGCCCGATGCGAGCGTCAGCGAGAGTTGACGCGAAAACGGGCATGTCGTCGCCGAGACAACCGCGACGTTCGTGCAAGATAGGCCGTAGGTAAGCGCCAACGAACGGAAGACTAGGAAAGTATAGAAGCACGACATAGCCTGATGAAGGACGGTCGTAAGCTTCGCTGTTTCGACAGTGCTGGCGAAGTGAAGCCAGCTGGAATTTTAACACGAAAGTGTTTTATGCCGGGGTCCACCAAGATTTGAGTGACGTGTTTCCGTCACGGAAATGACGTCGAAAAAATACACGTGATCAGAAGACAAAGAAAAAAATTACACCATCTCCCGCTAAAGGGAACCTTGTGTAGATGTGAAGCAGCGGGCGCTAACGCTTACACTGGCGGCGGCGTTGACGCTGGCGCTCATCGCAGCGTTGCGCAGGAGAGAAAACTGGGGAGGCGCAAAGCAGGCAGTGATGGAGCAGTGTTTCCTACTGGAACATGCCAATCGCTGCTAATGGGCAATGAGAGACAGAAGACTCCGACTGGACACAGAGACCCGCACTCCGCTTTTAGTTAACGCGCACGCTGCGAATTTTTATTGTTCAACAACGCACAGGAGAAATCTCCCACTGGCACCACCTTGGAGGTCAAGATCCATTGCCATATATACGTGGTGGCCAGTGAACGGTTGTGCAGCGCGAGCAGTCGGTTTTTTCAACCAAGAAACTCGCTAGCAGACGCTGCCTGTGTCGGCGTCGCGAGGCGAGAGAGGGGGGAGCGTAGGAGAGAAGATAGAGGGGGGGGCGCGCATGCGCAGTGGGAGTGTGGACGCTGCGGGCAGAGATGCCTAGAGAAGAGAGGGGGGGCGTAGGAGAGGAGAGAGAGGTGGGATGCGCATGCGCAATGGGAATGTGGACGCCGCGGGCAGGGATGTCTAGAGGAGAGAGGGGGGAGCGTAGCAGGGGAGAGAGGAGGGGAGGCGCATGCGCAGTGAGGGTGTGGTTGCCGCGGGGAGGGATGCCGAGAGAGAGGGAGAGAGGAGGTTTTTTATGTTTATTTTTTTAAAGGGTTTGCGCATGCGCAGTAAGGGTGGTCACGCCGCACACCACCACCAACCGGATTAAGCTTCGCCATAGGATGCTTCACATCTAAAAGTTCCGTCAACGGGAGTCGAACCTACGACCTCTATGTCCGCGACAAGAGATGCCGGGCACGCTATCCACTGCAACACGGTCACATACTTTTCAAGCTTTAAAAAAATTCCCCATCTCCCGCTAAAGGGAACCATGTGTGGATGCGAAGCAGCGGGGAGATAATTAGCTTGAGCGGGAGGAACGTCGCCGCTCTCATTTCACGGCAGCAGTCCGGGCGGTCATCGCGGCGCTGCACAGGAGAGAGAATGAGGCGCGCGCACTCCGTCATTTTCATACCACGAACTACCGTGGCGCCCCCCAGTGGGGTATGCAGCTGTCACACCACCTGTCGTGCGCGCCGCTCCGTAGAGGATTCCTAGAGGAAAGGACGGGGGGGGACGGTAGAAGAGGAGAAAGCAGGGTGAGGGGACGTGCATGCGCTGTGGGAGCCGCTCCGTAGAGTAGAGGGATTCCTAGAGGAGAGAGGACGCGCATGCGCTGTGGTGATGTGGGACGTGGGCGCCGCTCCGTAAAGTAGAAGATTCCTAGAGGAGAGGAAGGGGGGTGAGCGTAGGACAGGATAGGGGACGCGCATGCGCTGTGGGGGGGTGTGGGACACTCCATAGAGTAGACGATTCCTAGAGAAGAGAAAGGGGGTGAGCGTAGGAGAGAGAGGGGGGGGACGCGCATGCGCTGTGGTGGTGTTGGGCGAGGGAAGGAGGGACGGACTAAGCCCCCTCCAAACACATGCAAGCAAGATTAAGGAATGGGGTCAACCTGGGCGACAGACACCGCCTTCCATTGCTAGGCAGCCTCTCTGTGCTCTCGGCCATGACTCAAGGAATGGGGTCAACCTGGGCGACCGACAACACCTGCCTAGCCATTGCTAAGCAGCCTCTCTGTGCTCTCGGCCATGACTCTGATGACTGTAGTAGGGTTGACGGCCTTGATATTACTACAGTGTTCTGGTTCGCATAATGGGTGCTTCCCTACTTCATGAAAGTGGCCGGACGCGGGACGCGGGACGGGGGACGGGGGACGCGGGAGGGACGGACAGAGCCCCGAGCACGATGTGGCCCCGAGCATAAGATGCTTCGCATCTAAAACAAGCCTTTTATATCTACCACTGTCCTCCCACAGTGTTCTTGCTAAGAGAAGTAATGCATTATGACCGTGAAATGCACGATTAGTTTCTTCAAAGCGTTGTTTCTCCGCGTCCGTCCCATTCGGCGTGTTTCGAACAACGCCACCTAAAGTTTCTTTAGGTGGCGTTGGTTTCGAATAGTAAACGTGCAATTTTGCCGACGCATTAACACACTGCCAGGTGGCGACCTTACCCCTAGCATCCACACTCGTAGCATCCGTCCATACCAAAAATAGCTGTGCGACGCGCGAGTGCGTCGCGAGGCCGTAACTCCGCGTCCCTAGCCATGTTCCTAGCTCGCCCCGCGAAAAATCGCAGCCGGCCAACAGGGGAAGACACGACGCGCGTTGCGTTTCCCTGTGGTCTGGCAGCGTTGTTCAATAACTCGAATATGCCGCGAGTAGGCGACCTTAGCCCAAGTTCGGCGCCCAATCATTGACGCTCTTGTGGCTGCCACACCGCTTTCAATGAGTCCGCTCTCCCCGTACAGCTACCTCAAGCATCTATGACCACAAGGGTTCCTTTAATCATTCATCATAGACGTTAGTCGTCGGGATACAGATGTACCATCAAGCTTCAACGTGGATGCATCCACGTTAAAGGGTGCTATAACTGTCAACACACCAATAGACATTGTGCAAGCTCTCTTATATCAATGTGCAGAAAACATTCGACTACTTCTGTAAGGACACGTTTCACTTTCGTGTTATACCGATTCCTATGACGGAGGGATCAACCATGTTTTTTTCTTCTCAGCCAACGTAAACATCCCGCCCTCCCGCTCCTCTGAAAGCGTTCTGCACCTAATCTGGTACTCCACTGCCTCCAGGGTCGGACGCATTAACCCTTTGAGTTGCCATGTACACAAGTGTGTACACCACTTGATTTTCTTATTTGCATCAACTACGGTCTGAGAAAGAGCAATACATATCAAGCTTTGGATGAACTGAACCTCCTGCATAATAAATTTGTCTTCATTTAACTTCATTTTTAATTGTACTGTTGCCTATTATCTCTTTGCTGAAGGTACTACCACGTTCGACAAGTCGTTCGACGTGCCGCTTCCTGTGAGCCATGTGGAAAGTATAACTTTTCTTTGCTCACAATCGGTCATAACCAAAAAGAATTTGCAATGTATTTCTACACTGAGATTACATTCTATTTATGCCGAAAGAAACCACGAATGACTTGATAACAAATATATATTTAATTATAACCTAATTGGAATTATTTACAATAACACGCATACATTAACATAATATGACATTATTTTGTTGCAACAGAATTTTGAGTGCCCTGAAAGAACGTTGTATCGATTTGACACATTCACAGACAGTTTTTCATAGGTGGCGCCTGAAAGGGTTAAAGTCTTTCTGCACCTCAGCGGGTTTTGCACGGCCTCCGTGATCAGCCCACCTTTCATCAAGCGACGGCCTTGTGATGAAGTGACGTCATACTGACGTCATGAAGGCACCGCGAATTTTGGCGATTTATGATGTCTGATGACCTCGTGTGCTGGAGTCAACACCGGGTGAGGTTTTCTTGCATCAATTGTGTTGACGCTGACGGTCAGCGTGCACGTTTGATGACGCATCTAAGGTTTTCGCCTTCAGAAAAGATTGTTTAAAAGCATATATTGTTCTACTGTTTTACAGCATCCAAAGGCAGATCTTCTAGGTGCTCATTTATGATTGTTTGCACTCTATACGACTTTTTGTCCATGCGGAATAAATAACAAATATTTACATGCAATCATTTTGTTTAAGTACGTTTGTTTTTCCATGAGGCTGTGCCCTTTCTGGACTAAATTCAGGAGTATGCGTGCACAACAGTGAACCACGATGTACAGAATCCCGATTTATTGTTACGCATGTGCAATTTATTTTGTGTCGCACAATGTCAATTTCTCCACAGAACAGTCCTGACGTAAATAAGCTCACTGATTAAGATTACGAGTTGCTCAAGTCAATGGATTGCGTATTAGCGTGAATTACCCAGCGCTTTATTGTAGAATATAATTCCTGCTCACGAGATATTAATTTACGTGTTGCCAAAACGTGCTTCGGATTGGAAGGCATTTTATTGTGCCAATAATATTGTTTTTAAAAATGTTTAGGCAACGTTTAAGCACAATAATTATTTGTAAAAGACGCTGTTTCCCCAAGACGTTGGTGAACATTTGGTTCACTTGGGTAGAACGGATACGGGTGTGCCACGTGTATATGCCACCTTGATGACACACACCCACACTAAAAAGGTCTTCTCTCTCAATGTACTCATTCAGTCATATTAAGCGAACTCGAGCAGTTGTGTTGCCCTTTTCTCGGCATGGCCTCCGCAATCCACTCCGGCCTGGGGCCGTCCCTCTGCGAAGCGGATCTCGGAGGTGAGGTAAAAAGAAGAGCGTCGTTGAGTTCTCATCCGTCAGGCGCCTCAACAATCCCAGCTGTTTACAGTAAAACACTGATGAATTCATTAAATTCATTTAAATATTTGTGCCGCGTGTTAATTTTGCGCCTAACCTTAACCAGACTTATTCTCCGATATCGCACGTATCCTATACAACCCTCAAGTTGAACCATTACCTGCTTTGTATATGAGTTTTCATTTATCTATCGGTGCTTCATGACACTCGAGTCAATGCTAAAATCCCTGTTGGCGGTGTGTTGTGGTGTGTTGATTGAAAAAACATAACGTCCCTAGGTGTTAGCGCCAACAGAAGCTCTTCATTTCCATGATTTCAATTATGCGGTTTGAACAAAACATACAATGTGAACTAACAGTCAGAAATTGGAATGACTGCGACAAGATAACTTGTCTACCTATAGCTCGGCTGTGCTATGCTGCGACTCCTGTGTTACTCCGACATCTAAGAACCAATAAATTCTTGGGTAATATTAGTTACCGCCATTAGTCCATTACTCGACATTCACAAGTAAAACTTTGTGAATTTTACAATAGTACCAGCATACACCTAGAACAGCTCGATAGTCTCTGTCGCGGCGTTCGATATAAGTAATATATTCTTACCTTTGTGGATTTCTTTTATGGATCAGAGGCATACGCGGCACCAATCCGAGGCGGTTTCCAGGTAGAAGGTCCCACTTTTTGGCCATTGACATCTCATATTCGCTACATAAGGACAACGCTACATGCTTTCCACCATGCGATTTCTCGTAGCAGTAATAGGGCCAATTTAATGTGGGAACAGGGACTGTAGCAGCTTGAAAGAACCCGTGAAACTAACTCGTTCTCGGGAGTACTTTCGTTGTATGATCTTTTAACCGCAACCAAGCCCAACCAGTATGGCGTGACGCATAGGTTCACTTTGCCTTCCTCTACTCGTTTAGCAAGGGTCTCCATATCTGGAACGCCGCTGAATGCGATAGGAATACTCCGAATCGCGGTTAGTGTGCTTTGCACGTAATGGCCGAGAAAGAACATGCCTACGATCCAAGAGATGTAGGCCGAAGGTACGATAGCATCGGTTGCTTCCCACTGATCCTGGCGGACTTCTTCCGAGAAGCGCAGCAACCATGCTTACAATAATTACATCCGTGCAGGATCGCCGATGAGGGAAGATAAGACGCACACGAAACCATAGGATTAGGAAGGACGAAAGCTGCAAGGTGTACCAGTAACATGAAGAGATGAAGATATGATGTCCAAGAATCGATGGTGGATAGCCGCAGTCTTCTTGAAATGGAACTGAATATGCAGAGTTCGGCTGGAGGGTGTTGAGCTCCCAAAAAGTACACCGATGTACGCGTTATCAAAGCGGGGTACGGTGTGGGCACTATATCAGCCCTTGCGGTTTGCGATCGCGATACGAGGAGAGGAAACCTCTACAAAACGCACAGATACATTCTTGGTCTTGTAGGCATCTACCAACGCTAGAGATTCCGGATCTATCTTAGCCACCTCATCGGATGACTTGCCGGAGTTTAGTACTTCGGCGTATATTCGGGAAGAGCTTGAGATGGGACAGCGAGTGCTACTTTTTCGGGCCATTCAAGCCAGGGTTCTTGCGGTTTCTGACAATAGGGTAGAGCTGTCGCCGTTTGTTCTGATCTTCTACTTTCGCAACCTCTGTAACTGTCGCTCGGTATGTTGAAGCCATCCTCATTTACTACTATTACTTGACACAAAGATGCGGCTTGAAGGCTTCGAGGGCCAGGTCGGTTGAATTTGAAGAAATTATGAACCAGACGTGATGACTCTCTGCCACGACGGAGAGCATTTTTCTGATATCAGCTGGCAAATCAAATTGTACCATGGTACAAACACAAGTTTTCCGGCGTGCATAAAATCTAGTTCTATTTCAGCGCTCAACTTGAGTTCGAGTTCAAATTCATCTTTTATTTTACCTGAGGTTCCTTTGAGCAGCCTGATGGGAACTGGCAAGAGTGGGACGTATGTATGATGATACAGCGCAAAAGTTGGCGGATATACCAGAATGCGAATGGCGTCGGTTGAATTGGAAGCAGCCAAGAGCAGATAGCATTTTAGAGTTTAATGTGTATCTTTCGTCGGGGGGAAGGGTGAGCGTACATAAAATCAAAGAAGATGCAGAGGCACAGTGCCCGAATAATGAATTTCATGGACCAACATAACCCACTCGAAGTATTTGACTGCACTTTTAGAATCTGAATATTCAAACTCTGAATATATGAAATGCGCTCTCCGTTACAAAAACAGAAGTATATGTAAAATTGATACTCAAGTGAGAAACAGCAGAATGCCGCTTCGTCCCCGAAAGTGAAATATATAATTATGAAGGCAAGATTGATGAGACCAGTAGAGCATAGGAGCAACCAACAGACATCATTGGAACATCTCCTATAGCCTTCAAGAATTTAAACAGTCTAATGAGAGCCGATAATGGAGTTCAGTGCGGTGCAAAAGTTTCAAACAGTTTTTGTTTGTAGGATGATAGCTAAGACTTTATATTCATTAAAGTTCTCGTTAGGCCTTCAATATAACAATCAAAGTTGCTTCAATTTCGAATCTGGAAATGCCTTCAGACATCTTGCAGTGAATTTGGAGACGCACCATACGCCTTCAGCAAGAGAATTCTCAGTGGTTGGACGACTTTTGGAAAACAATGAAATCCTACCCTGTGAGATGCGAGAGACTTCAAGGTTCCTGTTCTCCTCAGCAGATTTCGAGGTGTTTTAAGCGTCAGAAACAAATTCAGCTCAGGCTCAATCGATTGTAGACGTGGCCAATTTTTTTTTAGTTAATGACACATAATATAATGGGATGTTGTTGTGAAAGAACTCGTCGCAAGCACACCTTTCTCTCCATTACTCAGATAATGTGTAAGTTTAGCTGGTAGGTACAAACACAAAAAATAATATGTGGCGGATCTCTAAAAGGCGCCGGCATATTCGTTTTCATGAAAGAATAAAAATAGGCTTCCCTCTGACACAGCGGAAAAGTGGCACCAGGGCCATTATTAGTCTCGAAACGATCCAAAAACTGTCTCTGTCAAAGGCTGATAAGCACGTAGGTCTGTGTAGTCCAATTTATCGATTGAGCTGGAAAGTAAGTTTTGCAAAAAAATAAAAAATACGTAATAGGCTTCATTGTGCCTACCAGGCGTTGCGTGATCATCTTATTCCAGGAAACCGTGTCTTTTTGCTGCAGCAGTTTTCCTGTCTACAAGTGGAAGCTCGTTTTCTCTGTTCAAGCCTGTCTTTAAAAAAACAAATAAACGCGAGCTACCCGAGGGGTAATTATTCATAAAAATGTAGCGTTGTGCTTGGTAGGCTTAACTCTGCTGCCACTGTTGCCGTTTTGTACATGTGTCGGTGGGATGGCTTATTGACTGAAAAATATAGCTTTGAAGTGCCACCGCAAAACACAAGGGCGACAAGAGAGCAACCTTTCGTGCAGATGAACTTCACTGAACGAAGCTGCGTGGGCAACATTCATCGTACAACAGCAGACTAGGCGTGCCAAGTAGAAGTGGTCATTACCAGCCTGTTCCTGCGCTTAGAGTTCAAAAAAGTTCTTAACTCTGAGTCTACCTTAATGTGTTTCACTATAAATAAGCTCTCTCATGTTCGCAATTAAGGCCAGAGAATCGTGCAAGCATTACCTTGGAAATGGGGCACTGGCGGAGTTGAGCAATTGTGGGCTGAATTGAATAAAAGCCGTCAAGAGTGCCGCCAGTGCTCGTGTACGCCTCGTGAGAAGACGCCGTATTACAGGGTGAGCACAACAAAATGAGTCTGAGTATTTGTACCCGACAAGCATAAAAAATAGATGAGAAAGGTAAAAAAAACGCTGAATCGCGACTTGAAGGTGCTCCATTGCCATACGTGTACATCGATACTGCGGTACCCACAGAGCAGAAACAACGCCTGACACTCATGTTTCAAGAAAACTCTGCACAAATGTGGAAATACGTGGTGCACGGTAAAGTGAGCAAGGCGGCAAATACAACATATATCGGGATTCAATCAACCAAAAACAAACAAACAATATTTATTATTTTGAGCCAGTGCACACTTCACGATAGAACCTTCGAAAAAAATTATAAAACAGTTGATGCATAGGTTTGCAAGAGGCCCAACTCGTTTAGTATAGAGGCAACGTACAGTTCAGCAGTTAAAAGTTTTTGCAAAAGATCTTTTCTGAGCTTACAGACTTATTGATATGATACATTGGTGGCCGAATTCCTCACACGATGACTGCTCATGTAAATGTGATCATCGTGAGTACAGTGCTTAGGCACCAACATATTAAGAAGTTAAGGCAGTTTCGCACTAGTGGCGCAAAGCCTGAAGGAAGTGCGGAGCAGGGAAGCTGGCGTTGATTCTTTTCAGTTTTCTTTTTCGTTCCTCCTCTCTTTACTTCTCTTTGTACTTTCCACTTTTTTTCTGTGTTTTCGTTACTTTGTTTCTATTCATTTTTTATTTTTCTTCCTATTTTCGCTGTTTCTTTCTTTCTCTTTTTATTTGTCGCTTGCTTCCTATTTCTTTTTTTCGATATTTATACATAGGTTTTTCCTGCGTTACAGGGACCTTAAAATGCTCCACAGTTAATATCACCATGAAGGCGTTAGAAGAAGAAGAAAAAGAAAAAAGACTTCTCTTTGGCGTGAGCGTGCTCAATATGCTAAAGATCGCTATAATGTATGTGGTTTTGCACGCGTTAATATCATAATCAAGGCAGTAAAAAATTAAGAGGAAGAAGACTTCTCTTTGGCGCGAGCGCGCTACAGACGGCTTTCCTATATGTGATTTTTCCTGCGTTACGCCAAACGACGACGACAGCATAGGATCACAGCGTATGACAGCATACGACCGCCTGGCCTTTTAAAGTGTTCCGCGCTTAAAGGTCAAGTGAATTTCGGTATGTGGATGTCTTACAAAACCGAAAGGGACAATTTTTGGGAGAAACTGCGCATGTATGCACCAGCGAGTTTGCTAGTATCACGTGGCAGCTGCAACACACAGGACCAGGTTGATTGGCGGAATATAGAAGAGGCCTTTGTCCAGAGGTGGGCGTAGTCAGGTTGATGATGATGATGTTGAAATGTTACTCTCTTAGACCAACCTCGTAAAACGCACACTGTTGAAATATTGGTTCCCGCATCTTTCACACTCTCGGATCCCGGTGCCAGACAATATTTATTTGTGCGTGACGACATAGAGGGTAGGAAATTATAAAGATCGCACACATCTCCCCTAAAGGGAACCCTGAGTAGTAATGCGAAGCAGCCAATGTTTTTTTATTCATCATCGTATATGACTTTAAGCTCCAGAGACTGTTTTACCTTGAGTATAACGGCCTTGTGGTCCGTAAAGTGTAAAGTTAAGGGATCGTGCAGCAAAGGTTGTTGTTTGAAGTATGAGAAGGCGATGTCTATGCACGTTCGCCTGATAGTAGTAGGATGTTTTTAATCGTACGAAATGCACCGAAGAGCATAACGGGACACCATGTGCTGTACTAGCCAGTCGTCATTCATGATGTCCACGTTAAATTCCCCTGGTGAGTACGAAGGGGTTGTTCTTTACTGTAGTTTCATAGTGGAGCATCGCCTTCTCGATGTACCTTTCCACGTTTCCTCGGGAGAGGTTTGGAGCAAGGTACATTGTCATAATGATGATGTTGCTCGAGAATGTTATGGTGGCTGTTCACCGTTGTGACTCTGACTCGTTATTGGTAGGTAGAGATCTACTGCGGTTTCTGGTCGTTTGACGTAGATCCTGACACCACCAGCAGGACGTTCCACTTCCTCCATGCAAAGGACCGCATCGTATCCGTTGATGGTGGGTCCTGCGACGCTCCACGTTTCTGTAAGGTGGAGCACGTCCACGTTGGTGAGTACGGGATCGCCTTCCATGTGCCTCGCATGCGCGTTAAGGGATCGGGTGTTGAGTAGGGCTTGAGTCATCGTCATCATCATGGCGTATAATGGTTATCTTGCATGTGCTGTGCCGTGATGGCAGCGTCATCGTCATCGTCGTCTGGCTACGGCGCACAGCGATGGGGGGACAGGCCTCATTCATAAGCTGCTTCGCATAAAATACACAGACTGCTCGAGCGCTGTAGTTCGAAAGCCCAAGAGTGAGTGTCGTAGATCATTATGGGTGTTACTGGTGATACCCATGACAGAAAAAGTAGCCCGACACAAAAGCACCGTATCTAGAAGGGCGCTCGTACCAAATATTTGACATTCTCAGGCCCACAGGTGATGAGTAATATTGGCGCAAGACTAGCATTCACCTGCTTCAAAGTCACGTCAACGTTATTCTAACAGCCTTATAACCGGCGACAGCTAACACATGGGCCCCGTGTGTACAAAGCTGCGGAAACAATTTCTGTAATCCTGCAACGCCCACCTTACACAGATACTTATGCTACAATTCTCCTCCATTCCGGCCCATACCCCGCCTCAGAGGCGGCTATTACCAGCAGTGTTACACCTACCACACCTTCCGAAGGGCTATAGTACACATGATAAATTTAGCAGTGCTGAAGACACGACCCTGCGAAGCGACGTGCATCACAAAACAAGGCAGCCCAATTCCAATGTCCAACTCTTTCGGTTTTGTGCAGATTCCGGTATTCTTTCCCTGCTCCGTATAACAATGAACAATGTAGACCTAGAAGAAGAGCACTGCGAGGAGGCGAAATAAGATGTACAGTTAAATAGGGGATCCGTAGTACGGTACGGTACGAAGAACTTTATTTAAAGATCCGGAGAAGTGCCACCCCTTAGGGTGACACCGCGGGCAGCTCCCACGTGAGGACAGTTAGACCTAGCCTAACCGCCGCATCGCAGGCTCTCTGGACAGCCCAAAGTTGATGCTGATATTCCGAGATCTTGAGGGGCGAGCTCCAGTTCTGCTCTGTAAGGTCCTTATCCCCACGTAACGAGGGGCAGCGCCAAATCATGTGCTCTAAATCGCACGTTCCCCCCGCAGCCAGGGCATTGCTCCTCCCGCGCGGAGAGTTAGTACACGCGCTTGGGAGTGGGCGATGTCATTGTGGTTGGTTAGCGAGTCCAAATTTTGACCTAGGTGTGCCGGGAACCAAGTGATCGTGTGCATAGTTATGGTCCTGTTCTTAAGGATGTCGTGTGCCTCTTTCGCTATGGGAGCCCGAGGCAAACGCCCTGACTGCCGATCTAGAATCTGAGTAGATTTGCGTCCTCTTGTCATCCAAGAGTGCCAAAGCAATAGCAACTTGCTCCGCTTTAGAAGAAGTGTCCCAGTAAGGGAGGCCGACGAGATGATTTCACCTCTGTTATTTATTGCGACCACGGCATAGTGAGATGTGCGTCCATATTGTGCCGCATCTACGAAGCAGACCGATTGAGGATCATCCTTGATCTTCTTCAGGATCGCAATCGCTCTTGCTCTACGCCTTCCCTCATTGTGCTGCGGATGCATATTGCGAGGGATTGGTGCAACAAGAATATTTTCTCTGCTCCTCTGTGATTCGATGGCTTCTCTCCTCTGCCAACACTGGATTGAGGCCCAGAATGGCTAAGATTCTTCTCCCTGCCAAAGAGCAGGATAGTCGAGCAAGCTGGGCTGATTCCTGTGCTTCGATGATTTCGTCCAGCGTATTGTGCACGCCTAATTGACAGAGGCGTTCTGTGCTAGCAGTCATCGGAATGCCGAGTACCCTTTGATGCTTTTCCGAATGAGGGTGTTAAGCTTCTTTTTCTCGAAGTTGTGCCAGGTGCGCATGGCCGCTACGTAGATGATGTGGCTCATGAGGAAGGCATGGAAAATCCGGAGTAAATTGTCTTCTTTCAGGCCTCCTCTTCTATTAGACACCCTAGTAATGAGTCTGATGACCATTTCCGTTTTCTTGGTAATCCTATCTAACGTAAGCCTATTGGATCCATTGGATTCGATAACCATGCCCAACATGCGTATGGACTCGACTCTAGGAATGAGGTTTCCATCACGCGTGGTTAGCTTGATATCGACATCTGCGAGTGGCTTCCATCCCCTGGGCTTGGGACCTCGTCTGATCGGTCTATAAAGGAGTAACTCGGACTTACTGGGGGAACATTTTATTCCCGTGTTTTCCAGGTATGATTCCACCTCATTGACTGCCGATTGGAGGCTCGCCTCAACATCTCCTTCACATCCCTTGGTGCACCATATAGTTATGTTATCTGCATAGATTGTGTGACAAACACCGTCTGTAGCAGAGAGCTTTTCCGAGAGACATCTCATTGCTATGTTAAATATATGGCATTCAGAATGTGTGCGTGAGACACGTTGTCAAAACCTTTTTCCAAATCTAAACCCAGAATAGCCCGGACGTCTCTGGTTGGATTGTCGATTATTTGGCACTTGATGAGTTTCATTGCATCCTGCGTCGACAAAGCCGGACGGAAGCCAACCATATTGTATGGAAATAAATTGCTTCTCTCTACATGGTCTGAAATGCGTTTGTGAATGGCGTGCTCTGCAACCTTCCCCACGCCTGACGTGAGGTAGATGGGTCGAAGGTTTGCGAGTCCTGGGGGTTTTCCCGACTTCGGAATGAGTACCACCGATGCGCACTTCCAGGTCTCTGGAACCAAACCCTGCTTCCAGACCCGATTTATCTCTTCAGTGAGGTACTCGATGGAGTCGTCGTCCAGGTTCCTGAGAGCCCTGTTGGAAATTCCGTCCGGACCAGAGGCAGACCTACCATTTAGGTTGTGTAATACTGCCCTGACTTCGCTGGTGCTGAATGGTTCGTCAAGTGTTGGATTCGGCTCGCCCTTGTACGTAGGATAGTCCGCGGACGTACGCTACCAACCGGAAGATATCTGTTTGCCAACCTATCCTCAATGACGCCCATGGGTTCCGACCGCTTCGCTTCATGAAGGACTTTTTCTATCGCGTGCCTCTGATTAGACTTGGAATTCGTATCATCTAGGAGGTGTTTGAGCAAGTTCCATTTTCCTCCGACTCTCATCTGTCCATCCATAGTTCATCCCATTGCTGCCTAGAGAGTACCCGACAATGCTCTTCAATGGTCCTGTTCAGTTCTGCAATCTTTTTTTCGGAGCTTCCGATTTAACCTCTGCCCTTTCCATCGGTCAAGGAGTGACTTTTTAGCCTCCAGAATATGCGCCAACCGGCTGTCCATCCTGTCGGCTTCGAGGTCGGTCTGGATTGACTTCGTGGCCGCCTTGACGTCCTCTTTTAATTGTTCAGACCATCGGTCCAAATCAGGAGGTGAGTGTTGGGACTGCCCACGCTTTTCTCGGAGTGTTCGAAACAGGTCCCAGTCTGTGACGGTAAAGCTTCCTAGTCTTTTCGTCTCCACAAACATGCTAGTGGCTAAGATATGGTGATCGCTGCCAAGATCTGTCAATAAGTTTGACCAGGTCGTCGAATCGACATTTTTGACAAATGTAAGATCCGGCACAGAATCTCTAGAGCACGAATTGCCAATTCTAGTTGGGAAAGCCGGATCAGTGATTAAAGTTAGGTTATGGTTGGCTGCACTTTGCCATAGGTCGATGCCTTTGTGGGTATCCTGGGGATATCCCCACGCCCGATGCGGAGCATTGAAGTCCCCGGCTATGATTAGAGGGGAATTCCTTGCTTTACTAGCCGCCTTGGCAATGATCGCTGCGAATCTCTGCCTGAGATCCGAAGGCGTACTGTAGATATTGAGTACGAAAATGCTGTCCTTCTTTAGATTACCGGGTATAATTTCTACTAGGGAGTGCTCTACTTTGCTTACGGGATCGTTAATGCTGTGAGAGATAAAAGTGCTTCTATTGGTTACAAGGGTGCTGATGCCCATTTTCTCTTTATCATGGATCGTGTACGCCTTATAGCCCGGTAGTGAGACTGAGTGTTGATGCCAGAATTTGTACATTCCGAAAATTTAATGCGCACACCTTTTTTTCTTAGGCAGGCTCGCATTCCTGGTTGCTTATCAACGCTTAAAATAGATCGTTACATCAGCGGTATACCCTGCCACTTGGACCTGTTTATGACGCCAGGTATGAAGTTATTTTGACATCAATGCGGAGGTCAGCAAGCAGGGAGAAAAAAAGAAGCATTTAGGTCATAGAATGTGCAGCTTTGCAGCGGCGCAGAAGCACAAAATATGCGACGAACATTCATACAGTCGCCGCCTATTTATTGCACCGTTTATAGAATGCAGATAATGAATGCAGTTCCCAATATAACGTTTCCTGTGGCAGAGTTCTTTAAGCCTGGTGCCTCGATTGCGCTAGTCGAGTTCGGCGCCTACAGCTGTTTATTACCACAGCACTAGCGCGCACCCCCTGGCAATTTCACAAAGTCTTCAAATGCGTTCCAGAGGCAGCGCTGCTGGTTTTTTTTCGGAAATCGTACTTTGCAAGCAAGAGAAAATGAAAGTGGTAATACAACTGCTTTCGGTGTTCTCTCTTTGCACTAAATGCCCGAAGGGTGAGTTTTTGAATTGAATGTCCTGTTGTTAAGCGCGCCGATCTATTTCCTAGCAATTAAATATAGATAAATATAAGATTATTTATACATTTTAATTGATATTACCAAATTTTAAAGATACCCTTATCCATGATGCTTTCATTGTTCATTTATTTGCAGTATGGGAGATTACTGCATATTGCGATAATTTTTATGTGAGAATTTTCAAGTGATGCACTAACGTCATTGGACTTACTGGACCTCTTTACGTTTGTTTAGTTCTTTTTAAACGTGGAATAGGTTTCTTCACACAAATCTCGCTCTCTCATCGCCTTCACTCCGCTTTCTGTGAGATGAAATTCAGTGCATGCGTATTGTTCCTTCATTTATTGTTCATTTATTTATTTATTTTTTATTTATTCTTCTCCTATATTGACTGTCGAGAATGTCCATTCCTTATCTTTAACAGCTATTACAAGACCTGCATTTTATTGCTATTTTTTTACCTATGTTTCTGCCCACACTATTCCAGGGCCCTTTTCTGCTCTCCTTCATTTCTCCAGCAGAACAGCAAATAGGAGAACATACGCTGGCTGAATATTCTGCTTTTAAACAGGATTTTTCTCTTTGTTTCTCTCAGGTTTACCTGCGTTCATTTGGTTCCAATCTTTGTGACACTCTTAGTCAGCGCCGATCTTTCATATGTATTTGTGACGATTTGGTCCCGTGCTTGGGTTCTTCCGTGAAAACTTAATGCTTCCGTTACCAAGAATAAACAGTGGGCAGTGCGTGCCCGTAGTGTCTTGTTGTCTTCTTCCGCCTATCGACGTGTTTTAGCGCAGTTTTCACCTTAGTAAAAGTGTTAACCAAGTAGCCCATTTGAAAGTGCGGCAATTGTAATAATACTTTGGTTGGTTTTGAGCGTCGGCTGAATTCCGGATAAGTGTGAAAGCCAAAATTTTGACCTCACTAAAGTCGGTTTCACGTACGCGATCACTTGTTTATTTTAGGATACAAAATGCCAGCCGCCTGTTATTTGGATTCAGACTATGGAAGGAAATGCAAACCTGAAAATGAGTCCCGCTTATATTTCGACTTTAAGGTAAAAGCATGCAAATATTTCCGCTACGGTGCATGTGGAGGAAACGGCAACAATTTCAAAACTTTGCAAATCTGCTCGTACCGATGTCCACGTAAGTAGGCCTATATGCCTTGTAGCGATACATCACGGCTTGGTTCAGCCATTCAGATTCCCATGACGTTCCAAGCAGCCGTTGTGTATATAAACTCGTCACCTGGCTATCGGCTTGTGGGTAGTGAATGTCATGGGTTTTATTGGCGCGCATAAGCACTCAGGGTTTCTCAACAGAGCGGCGACGCGTACTTGCTTGGCTTCACCGTTGTAACTCATGCATAGACTTCTCGAAGCTTCGCAAACGTTACCTGTAAAAGCGGTATTCAAATATATGTTCCGTGTGTATCTATTAGGTGGACGTAGCTCTGAACAGGCTCCGTGGTAGGAGCCATGAATAAGTCGCCGCAGCATCTAATCTTTAATTGAATAAATTTTTGGACTGCAACAGACCGGCACCTTGACTGCCCGATGGTGGATAAAGCTTAAGCTGCGCCACACTGAACTTAATTTGACAATTCGACCGTAGGCAAACAAAAAAAAGAAGGCATACTCAACTGAATTTTCGGACAAAACGCGTTAGTCGCCTGTGAATGCCAAGAAATACTAGTTGTCTCTGCTAACGACGTCGAAGAAGTGTCCAAGCGCTTGAATGCAGTAGCGTAGTCTGAAATGCACGTGTAAACTAATTCTAAAGACTTTATCTGTGTAAAGATTGCTCTCTTCGGCATTTTGCACAGCTCAATAGTCATCTGTTCGTATGCCGTGATTATCTCTACTTTGCTGAAAATCCAGCCCTATAGAAAACTCCGCAAAGTGCTAAAATGTGTATGTAGCCATCACAAACGGTAGCATTTCCAAATCGCGGTAACCTTCCTAAGGACAACGGTCACCTGGAGTTTCACACTACGTGCACCGGCAACGCCATGTTTAGTCGAAGTTTCCGCTGCAAGAAACCCAACGTCAACCAAAGTGAGGCTTCCTGTTTTCTAACCTCTCTACCAAATTATTCCGTAATGCAGCAGACAGTGCCTGCGCCTTTCCAGCGTCGAAAACTTCAATAAGTAGACTTCAATATGTAAACTTCAATAAGTATGCTTTCTTCCACGGTGCTTCTGGTTAGAGTGACGTTACTTCTGGTCGCTTGTGCTGAGTGATTGCCTGGAACCTACACGCTACCTAGCGGTGGTTTGACAGATTGTTGCGCCTCAATTTCGCATATACTCACACGAACAGGTGGAGCTGAACATCTTATCCTAAAAAAAGAGTAACAAATGAAGGTCTACGCCTTGTGAGAAGGCGCAGGCGTACGCATGTAGGTTCCCAAATCGAACGAGGAAGGGGTACATGACGTGTTTTCATGCCTCAACGTACGCATTGATCTCTTCATTGAACACGCACGTGCTGCTCTAGCTGCAACGATACACTCAGTAAACTTTGATCGATTTCTTCTGTTGTATGTCGGCGAGTAGATCAATGGTTTGAGCCAAAATATTGTAAGCCCAGTAAGCAGCTTCCGAAAACACTTAGCACTTGGTGAAAATTCGGCAGTAGTGAGTTTTCTGCAAACTTTTATATTGATCTACTAACGCACCAAACGCTCTTATCCTACAGTTACAATATTAACAATGACTTATGCCAAAGAATGCCAGGGTTCACTCGATGCCTATTTAGACTTTGGGATTATGAGTGGATGCGGTATTACAGCTGGCGCACCGAAAAGTGCGAGCAGTTCCGGCATGAAAAATGTGGCTCCCTCTATATGAACATTTTTTCAACATGTCAAAAATGCGTCGATGGATGCAAGCGTGAGTACATGACCATCTTCATTTCAACGTCACGAATACATGCAGAACACGAAGTTGACGGTGTGTTGTGGAACTCTTCACCGGCACGCAGAACACCTCAAGAATAAATTGCACCAATTTGAAAAGTATCCACGGCAACGTGTCGCAATGCGATAATTTGAGTGTTTACCATCGATATGTTTCACAAAGGCAGCATTTGAGCGGGATAATTCATAATATATTTCGGGAGCTTAACCTAACATCTTAGGCTTCACCTTTAAAAAATAGATAGCCGGAAATCTAGGAAAGACATGTGACGAGTACATATTACGACCACGACATCTAGCTGTCCCGCACTTCCTCAGCGCTCTCCGTTCCGATGGAGAGATTAGTTGCAGGACGCGATGTTCTTTAAGTTGCTTTAGCTTCAGTCTGATGTACTTTTGGTCAAAGGTAAAAGCAAGACGCCGACCAAAAAAAAACAATTTAAAAAATAACACGACGTTTCGGCTCCCGTACGGGAGCCGAAACGTCGTGTTATTTTTTTAAAGTGTTTTTTGGTCGGCGTCTTGCTTTTACCTTTTGACCATGATTATTCCCGACCAGACGAGCTTTCGTCAAACTCTTGATTTCACTGATGTACTTTTTTTAATGAAACCTGATTCTGCTGTTTCAAAGCGTCGTCCCATCATTGTGAAGTGCAGCACACAAGGGGGGTGTCTGCTGCAAGCCACAGGGTAGCACACCATAAACATGACCGAACCCCCCCCACCCCCATCTCCGTTTGCAATTCCTGTCCACACTAGGGCACATAGCTTGAAACTACCCAGAAGCATTACTCCATGACCGGTACCCACCGCCAAGTCTAGGGTGTTCCCTCCTCCGGAAACAACATTCCTGGCTGTAGCACCGAGATTACTCTGTTTTAGATGTGAAGCATCTTATGGCGAAGCTTAATCCGGTGGTGGTGGTGGTGGTGGTGTGCCGCGTGCCCACCCTTACTGCGCATGTGCGAACCCTTAAAATATATAAAAAACCTCCTCTCCCCCCTCTAGTCATCCCTCCCCGCGGCAACCACACCCCTCACTGCGCATGCGCCTCCCCTTCTCTCTCCCCTCTCCTCAAGGCATCTCTGCCCGCGGCGTCTACACCCCACTGCGCATGCGCGTCCCCCCTCTCTCTCCTCTACGCTCCCCCCTCTCTCCTCTACGCATCCCTGCCCCACGGCGTTCACACTCCCACTGCGCATGCGTGTCACCCCCTCTCTCTCCTCTCCTACGCTCCCCCCCTCTCTCGCCTCGCGACGCCGACGCAGGCAGCGTCTGCTAGCGAATTTCTTGGTTGAAAAAACCGCCTGCTCGCGCTGCACAACCGTTCACTGGCCACCCCGTATATATGGCAATGGATCTTGACCTCCAAGGTGGTGCCGGTGGGAGTTTTCTCGTGTGCGTTGTTGAACAATAAAAATTCGCAGCGTGCGCGTTAACTAAAAGCGGAGTGCGGGTCTCTGTGTCCAGTCGGAGTCTTCTGTCTCTCATTGCCCATTAGCAGCGATTGATATGTCCAATAGGAAACACCGCTCCATCACTGCGTGCTTTGCGCCTCCCCAGTTTTCTCTCCTGCGCAACGCTGCGATGAGCGCCAGCGTCAACGCCGCCGCCAGTGTAAGCGTTAGCGCCCGCTGCTTCACATCTACACACGGTTCCCTTTAGCGGGAGATGGTGTAATTTTTTGTCGGCGGTTGCCTTTTCTCGTAATAAATGCGACGATTAATTCGCTTTCGCCTTTACTCCACATTGGCGACCCAACATCGACTTTACGTCAGCTCATGAATTAGTAACGGACAACCATCAAGTGCTGCCCTCCTCGCCTGCGTCAGAAATATTACCAAAGCAGCAAACATCAAACGCGATTTCGATATACATCACAAGTATACAACTCGGGAAGCATATGGCCGATTCCCTATAGAAGTGAGCGTTGAAGACACGTCCACCACAATAAACGACTAGAGTATGATGTTGTCCAGGCGTCGCGATGGCAACGGGGCTTGCTACTGTATCTTCCGGCTGTGATACTAACAGTGGACATAGACGTAGCTGCGTGTTGTCGTTTTGCTCAAAAGCGCGAAAAAAGACGATTACTAGAGGCACCAGCTGACGACGGCAATGATAAGCCCTTTGTGATATATTCCAATCTTACTTGAGTTTAGACAGCTACGGGTTAACGTGGGACAGTCAGGCTATTTCGGAAAATGATAATATTCATAACTAACAGCTGTTCGCTGGAACTTTCACCATGCACGATCGCAAAAAGTAGTTCGGATGTTGACGGAAGTGTGTCCTTGTCATCAAATGTACCTAATATAAGAAAGAATCACGGCTTCCATATGCGATGCAGAATTCCCCTGACGTTTATACCTAGGTCGTCCCGCAACGCCGGTTTTATTTAACAACATATACTCATTTACCATGCCAGAGATATCGCTGTGGAAATGCTCCCATTCACTCTGTTTTGCATGCTAAAAATTCATCTAATTATTTTTTTTCACAGATCATATGTTTTACATGCAACAGTGTCCTGACGAAGGTTCCCAAAACAAATAGCAAATCGGAGCCTGCTAATGCGAATTGACTTCAACATTCGACATTGCGTGCTCTAAGACAAAAAATAAAAATATTTATTGGAATGTTATCTTTCAAAATAGAGCAATGAAAGTATCTGTCTCAATTCAAAGAGCGCATTCTATCGTAAACTTAAAGTACCTAGAGAATGAATAAAAGTGACGATGGCTGCGCACTACATTTTATTCTAATACTATCTTACGATGCGACGTAAGCCTATGCCTTAATGAACGGTCTCTTCATTCGAGAGATCCGTTGGCTCTCGTCGCCTCACCAGCACTGTCAGACAGGGCTAACTTGTCGCCAAAGGTTGTACAATGTGAATTTAGTTCACTGAGCGGGCCTGTACGGGCCATCATACAAAGATCGTTGGTCTCTGATGTGTTGCTATGTGATCGCCTGCGTTCGCCGCGTTCGCACAGCTCTATACTTATATTTAGGAAGAAATCAAAAACATTGACTGCCGTCAATGACTAAGCATATTCCAGGTCAGTAGACTGCCAAAGTTGCTTACACTTTGTACGTTATATCTAATGACGCTATGTAAATACTTAATTTAAGTTGTCATGAATGCAGAGATGTCATATCGGCCAAATGAATAGGATTTGTACAACCAAGACAGATAACAAAGCAAGACACCAAACAGCCAATAGCATTTTTCGAGACTCATTTCATATGCCGTCACTTTTTGGACTGGCGTTTACTTTTGAATGTCATTTCAGAAAGCATCAAATGAAGAAGCAAGTTACGCCTACAGCCAATGTTTCATAGTTTCGTTTTGACAACAACGCCAGAATAATATTGTATAGTTCCATGCAAAAAACGCTGAGGTAAGCTTACTTCGACTGTCTATGACGCATTTTACAGAATAAAACTTTTTGTTGGGCTAGTTGGTACTTGCTTACTGATTTGTTACTTTTCTGTTGCTCTGCGTGGTGGTGAGTTTGATTTCTTCGAATATTTTTTTCGTTTAATCGTTTTTTTTTTGTCATTTCCTGTCAATCTTATCGAGCGTTTTTTGACGAGCATGTGAGGCGACGTGCGCGCACATAGTTGCTACGGCTATAAATGTCACTGATGTTCTGAGAATAAAGTTAGTTGCGAGTGACGCCCTTTCTGTTCTGTCTCTAATTTTCTTCCTCGAAGGTTTTGCGTCTATTTGTATTTCAGTAGACATTTTACAGCCTCTTACGCATTTTATATCACATAAAAAGTTTACCACCTATCATGCTAGGTGGCAGCAGCAACGTAGTTTAAAGGCGAAAGCAAGGTGAGCAGTCGCTTCTGTGCCGCTTGCGGCTTAGCAAGGCCTTGAAAAATACCTACTCCTTTCGGATTGGCATGACCAACAATTCTCCATCCAATAACTGCAGCAATAACTCCATGCAGTAACTGCAGCAATCTTCTGCGGGAATCAATACATCGACTGAGAAGAAAAAAGAAGGCGGTTTTCGTCTTCGCGGGTTTCAGGCGAATAAGAGACCCTGTGATTTCTTTTAAACGAAGTATTTGCATTTAAGTGCTCTTTACTATTGGCTACCTAAAATAATGCCAATGGTTACACGTTGTGACAAATAGTTTTACCAAAGAAAGCCACACGCCTTTGTCTCTATAGTGGGCCAGATTTACTCACACCTTTAACTACGCAGACAGACATTTCACTGGTTTAAGAATGACAGCAGTTCATGTTGCATTTTTTCTCCACTGCAGCACAGTATCAGGCGTTTTATTTTCACAGCGTAACTCTTTGGCGCCAGTTCCTGGGTTGAGCGGGGTCGCCGTTGTCGGCGTAACCGTTATAGCGAACGAGGACGAAAGAGTACAAAAAGTAGAGTGTGTATTCAACGTGCGTATTGTTTTCCAGCCTCGTCTATTACACCGGGCTTTAAAAGCGAAGCTTTTAAAGCGCGAAGTGAAACATGCACCGTCTGCAAAAACCACCAGGCCTGCGCGGGACGCGCAGCACAGCCACAGCGAAAGCTGGGAGAGCGGCCTTTCTAGAGCCTTTTTTTAAACACTACTGGGGCGACTACTACAAACGCACTTGCATGGTACCCACTACGCCATAAATCATCATAATTTTTGTGTAGTGGGGAAGCGTCTACTATGCCATTATTTGTCATTCTTCAGAAAAGCGTGGTACCCGCTACACACTTTGTAACGGATTATGCGCACTTAGTTGAGGCTGTTGCTGACGACGATGAAGAATTTTGCCTGAGGCTTTTGTAATGGGTTGGAGCATTGAACGCCCAACTCGTTACGCAATTCGTGTTGTGTGACGCCTGGTTCTTGCTTTACTTGTTCTAAAACGCTTGACAACACACGTTAACGCGATTCCTTACCCGATATGAAGCCTGCATAGGGTCAGTTTGCACCGCAGTTTCAAGCAGCGGCGTAGCTCAGTGGTGGAGTGCAGTGCTGCCACGCAGAAGACCCGGGTTCGAATCGTATTCGGTCGTAGGTGTTTTTTATTTATTTAGTTTTTTTCTTATTTCGTGCGATATTGGTTACGGACACCGGCGGCGGCGGCGGCGGACAACTACAGCGCAGAAACGACCCTTGCTGTGATCTCATAACAGCTTTCGCTGCCAAAAGCCCCAAACAGGCCATTCTTCGCTTCGCATGTGGCAGAACCTTACGTTAGTAAAGTTCACAGAATATTGCAAGAATGAGACTCTCGAACAGAGAATGCCCCCGTTTTGCGTTTGACTCCACACTTGTCTACGCTAAAAATTAAAAAAAAAATGTTGCAGCCTATCTCTCGCGGTTGCCTTCAGGCTTCACCTGAAATGAGAATTGAGTTACTAAATGATCCTTGCGGAGTGAAAGGAGGCGCTGCATAGATGAACAGAGACGAATGACACAAGAACACGAAACGGACAAGGACCTTGCGCATGCAAAGGTGTGACGCAAAAGCTTCAGTGAGCATGTGCCTTCAGGACATCAAGCAGTTCATCGAACTGTGCCAAAGCGCTCGCTTAAAAAGTTAACGGTATCTGAATGTAGCGCAACCGAGGGTGCGCTTGCACAATCGCGGCCCGTTATCTCATTCATAAAGAAAGCTTCAATAACTTCTGTCTTTTTTCTGTTATTTCCCACATGGGCTAGCTCCTTTGTTTTCTGAAAACATGGCGTCCACTTACAATTAGAACAATGTGCTGCTAAATTGCCAGAAATCGTCAGCTTACCTACCAAAAATTTCATGTTGCTGCATCTTTTTCTTCAGGCATTGGCCGGTTTGGCCGACGTATGTCTTGCCACAGGTAAGAGGAATTTCACACACTACACTAGTTGAGCACTCCACATATATTTACCTACGCTTAACCTCGTACATTTCCCGCGACACCTGCTCAACATTTGCTTTCTTGCACAGCCCGCGCAGTTTGTACGAAGCTGAAAAAATTACTTTCACTCCATTCCTTCCGCCTGTTTTTTTTTTCTTTTTTTTGAGCACATGCGATATCTCCTGTACGTACAGGATGAAAGCCACCTTTTTTGTATTCTTTGCTGTCTGCTTTGTGCTGAACAATTTTGATGTTGCCAATGCATGAACAAAAGGCTGCGGCAACATAGAAATTGGGTAGGTAAGCTGACGATTTCCGGCAATTTAGTAGCACATTGTTCTAGTTGTAAGTGGACACCATGTTTTCAGAAGACAAAAGGGCTAGCTCATGTGGGAAAGAACAGAAAAAAAGAGAAGTTATTGAAGCGTTCTTTATGAATAAGATAACGGGCCGCTATTGTGCAAGCTCACCCTCGGTTGCGCTAGATTCACGCACCGTTAAGATTTTTAAACGATGGCTTTGGCACACTTCGATTAATTGCTTGATGTCTTGAAAGCACGTGCTACTAGAGCTTCTGCGTCACACTTTTTCATTGATTCGTCACCATTTCTTGTGTCATTGCACGCGTCACCTTTCATTATCTCTGTATATGTATATATCTGACGAGCGAAAGCGATTGAATAAAACTTGTCAGAAGCGCGCACGGTCTTGTCCGTTTCGTGTTCTTGTGTCATTCGTCTTTGTTCATCTATGTAGCGCATCGTTTCACTTAGCAATGCCATAACAACTATGCAAAATGGAAAGGCGAGCTAGTTGGTACTGATTCATGATGGCGTAATAGTAGCGCAAAAAAAAGACGAAGACAAGAAAGTGAACACCACAAGTGAACACAAGTTAACACCACAAGCGCTTGTGGTGTTCACTTTCTTGTCTTCGTCTTTTTTTTGCGCTACTATTACGCCATTATGAACATGTCAGCTAGCCCAAGTGGAATCACTTCTAAATGATTCTCCCTCCTTGAAGTGAAAGTCTTCCTGAAAATCACGTTACCGACGCTGGGAGCTGACACTGTTTCATCAATAGAGAAAGTGCTAAACACCAAGAACAGCTTAAACGTTTATGTGCAGCGATCACTGAAGTTGAACTAGATTTATTTGATGAAAGGGAAATGTTTTCCAGCAACACGTTCATAAAGAGTGAATACGGAGCATCGTAAAGCACGCGCAAGCAAACAAGAAACACAACATCTCGTTCAAATGAGCTGAACGGAAAATACAATATTGAATATGAACCAAACTCCTCAGTTAATTGTTCCCTTCATTTTTTATTAGATCTATTGTGAATATTGCTACAGTAGAAGTACGCGAGAGCGCTACAGCAAAAAAACGATAGTCAAGAAAAAAAGCGAAATCGAGGAAGAAAAAAGGAGAAAACATGCAAAACTACCCTATTGAAAATCCTTGGTTGGTGGATGCTGGAATCGTTGCTGGATATGGTGGAAACAATAGTGGATGTGGTGGAAATAATAGTGTATAAGCTGGAAGCTGTGGTGGTCATAATGGCTGATGATGGCGAGAGTGCAAAGAATGGTGGCAGATGGTGGTGGTGGTGGCGAGGCAATGATGGTGGCAGTGGAAAATGCCGGTTGATGGTGGCGACGCAAAATATGTTTTCGTGGATGGCTTGGTGAACAAGCTGGATGACGGTGGCATAGTGGAAACATGGTGGATGATGGTGGCATGATGGAAATGCACGTGGCACAGCACGTGAAATCACTGTTGTTTTCAACGTTTCGCTCTCGAATGTGTAGACAAATGTGTTTGCAGTCCAAATAAGCCAACGCCGATCATTACGCTTTCTAGGAGACCTTTTTTTTATTCATGCGGTGTCAATACCGCCTCAATATTTATGGAGCGCAGAATCCGGGAACGTTTACGTTTTTATCACGTACATATATCAGTTTGACAATCGTGATGTGGTGTGGTATTGTGATGTTTACGTTTCTAGAGGTGTCGGTGTGAGCAGCGAAGGCAAATGTGTTACATCGCCGCGCAATTGTAGAAGTAGGTGAGAGTTTTCAAAATTCAGCGTGTTGACTTGAAAACAGCCACCACTTGATATCGCCAAGCTAGAAACGCAGCTCTGCAAATTTTTGCACACTCATTACCTCAGCTGCACTTTAATGCAACAGTGAAAATTAGTGCGAAGCTAAAATCCGCAATCTTTTACCTTCGGCATGCGTCGAGATAAGCCGCACCAAGTATGACTTCCACCATCCGATTCTAGCACCATGATTTCCACCAAAGTTTAGGCCTAGCGTACCAACTGAGTCCGGCTACGTGTCATCGGCGCCTCTAGGTTTCAGGATACACGATTCCGACGAGTACGAATGACTTTACAGCACAGGTGTGACATCGATGAACCTAAATGAAGCATTTTTTTTCTTGTGTAAGGCGTCCGCACAAGAAGCGATGAACATAGATGTGACGCGCTTCTAGCAAACGCCTCCGATCACCGATAGCCGCTGGTCAGACTCGCCGGCACTTCTCTGGCTCGTATGCGAGAACACATATTTGTCAATTTGTACGCCTTTCTAGCGGTTATGTAGTTGTACCTAACGATACACAGATCAGTGCGCTGGCACGGCCGCGCTCGTTGCACGAAAAGACATCACAGTATTCAATGAATTGTACGCGCGTATTTATCGAACGAGCTTAGAGTCGACACGAAGCCTCTGCACATGATTCCCTTTCGAAAGAACGAGAAACAGATATATTAATCTCGGCAGTAACAGCCGGTTGATATGTAAATATATACTTTTTCGTTATGTTGTGAATTGTAACAGAAATTTAGAGCTGTTGCCATTATCGACATGCAATTCGTTACTAGCAACTGTTTTCTTATGTTTAATAAGTGTGCCAATTTCAGTAGGAGGGGGAAGATCATGTCTGTCTCGAGTATGCGACATACAACGCTGAAGTTACACGATGTGTTAGTGTTGACTACTCATTCAGTGACCTACAAACCAAGGTTCAGCGTGGAGCAGATATTGCAAATTGAATCAGGTGGCTCCATATGCACAGACACACAGCAAATAAGAGCCGCATTTGAAGATCATTACAAAAAATCTTTTTAGTGCATCTGAGCCTCTGGCTGATTACGAAGAAAAAGCTCACCGATTCATTGCTCTAATGCCAAATTTACAGGAGGAGGATCGGCTCACTGTTGATGGGCCTATAACTAAAGGAGAAATTAAGTTTGCAATTGGAACTTTGCAGAAAAACAAAACTCCAGGACCAGATGGCCTTAGCGCGGAATTTTACATAAAATTTCAAGAACTTCTAGTGCCTTTTCTTGAGCCACTTTTTTAAAGAAGCCTACGAACTTAGTGAACTGCCTCCTTCTTTCTATCAGGGACATACAACTTTGATCCCGAAAAGTACTGACAGTGAAGTATTAAAGAGAGTAACTGGGTACAGGCCGATATCTTTATGTAACGTTGATTATAAGATATTTGCGAAAATACTTACGAACAGGTTGCAGGTTTACGAACAGGTTTAAGTGTACCGCCTTGACTGCCTAGGTTGCAAACAGTGATTACTAAATGCGTCGGTGCCCACCAAACATGTGGAATTCGAGGCCGGTCGATACAAACGAATATTCATATAGCACGGTCAGTCCTTGAGTGTATTGACAGTAGCATGAACCAGGTAGCGCTTCTTCAGATTGACCTTCCTAAGGCTTTTGATAAGGTACGGCACGATTTTTTTGTTCGGACTGCTAAGGCATCTCCAACTAGGAGATGTACTGTACAACGGCATATCACTTTGTTACAGAAAGTGCACCACAAGGTTAATTGTGAATCGCACGCTTTCAGGTATAATACAGATAAATTCGTCAGTACGTCAGGGGTGTCCGCTCTAACCTTTGCTCTTTGCAATATACTTGGAACCTCTTTGTTTAAGTGTACTGCTAAATTCTGGTATTAAAGGATATAGATATGAAACCGAGGAAATTAAAGTGGTAGCTTACGCGGATGACATTGCCTTCTTTTGCGTGGATAAACCGAGTGTTCAGGAAGCACTAAACACTACTACGCGTTTTTGTGAAATTTCTGGAGCGAGTATAAATTTCGACGAAAGCAGAGGATTCTGGCTGGGTAAGTGGGCTCTAACTCCTTCGGTGTTTGCAAATATTCATTGGAATAACACTCCGTTACGTTACCTTGGCGTGCCTCTTGATAACTACCGTAATAGCGGTCCTCATTGGACGTCCGCGATAACCACTCTCCGTCGAAAGGTGTCATCTTGGCAAGGATGCGACCTTTCTATTTTCGCGAGAGCTAAAGCTTGCAACATCTTTCTTGCTTCAAAGCTTGTCTACATTCTACAAGTATTGCACTGCTCTCGCATACATATTCAGTCGTTTCACAGGATATTTGCCTGCTTTATTTGGAGTTCATCCTGGGAAGCCATGAGAAGAGACAACCTATTTCTTCCACTTGAGAAGGGTGGGCTTAGTCTTGTGCATTTGTTTGTACGACAACTGGTGATGCGATTTTTCTACCTTAAAGATGTCTGTCACCCGTTTCTTCTGGCTATAATCCGAAACCGTCTTACTTACCATCTCCCTTTTCTTTTCGTCACAACAAGATCTGCTGAAGAATCGCAATTATGGGGTTTTTTAAAAGAGATTGTCGACACTGTGCAGTTTTTGAAAGCTAGATTCACGTTAGAATACTTATACAACGTACACAGAACGACGCTAACAGCCGCACTGGTGAGCACCCTCTTCCCTGAACCAGTTTACAGACAGCAATATTTATCTCGCTTTGGTCAGGATGTGTTCTTACGAGTACGTAAAATGTGCATATCACCAGCAGCGAAAGCATTTTTCTTTAAGCTGCACACCTCCACTTTACCAGTAAAGACATGGCTTCATGAAAAAGGGATTTATGTGCCCTGGTCTGTAAATTGCAGGCTATGCAGTGAGCCTGAAACAATCGAGCATTGTTTTATTCATTGCCGTGATGCATTGCATTTCTGGGACATTCTCAAGAGAACCATCAAAAAAGAATTTCCAATTACATCCCATGGTGTTCGGTTCCTCCTGTTCAAAAAGAGCATAAACAATTCTGCACCATACGACTTAATCATGTTGCTAGGTCTTTATTCGTTATGGAGAAGCCGCATGATTGACAGACATCCTGAGCCACCTCGCTCGACAAGGTCCGTCTTTCGAGAAGAAGCAGCCAATGTGCGTAGTGTTGTTGAGACTTTTGAACCTATTCCCGAGTGGCTTGGACTTCTGGACGCTTGTGTTTGTTTACCGGACTTTTGAAGATTTATTAGAAGATTTATTGGACTGTGTGAAATTGTGTGTTTTGTGCATGTGGGCGTAATTCTAAAGTGATGAATTGTATTGGCACTAGATGACAATATTTGATGGCTTTATTCCCATGTATTAAAGAAAAAAAAAACTTCAGCGTGGAGTAGTGGTAAAGTACTTGGCCTATTATCCGATGGTGCCGCATTCGACTCCTCGTGACGGAAGTTTTTTTTTTCAAGCATTTTTTTTTTTTGCCCTGAAACTTTGTTCATTGTTTTCTATGCAATTATTTGGTATAGAAGCTACGGACGATGGTCCTGACGGTTTAGAGCCGTTTTGCGCTCCGTTGGGTTCCATCATCCATCACACTTCAGCATCCATCATACGCAAGCATACACCATATGCCACCGTATTCCAGCACCATAATCCACCATAATGATGGATGGTGGAATCCACCATTCCTATGGTGGACAGATTTTCAATAGGGTAAGCAAAACAGCAAAAGCCAGGACTACCTAGGTGCCCATCAGCTCCGCCGTCTCTTTAGAGTTGCGCCTTTAGTGCAAGCTATAATAAATTTTTGGCGCTGTGGCTGATTGATTGATTTTATTGAAATAACTTTAATGAGGTCCCTGCAGGACGCGCCTTAGCGTGCAGTGGGCAACTTTCATGTCGGGTCGTCCAGGCCAAGCTTGTCCGGCGTTTCGCGGGTCTGCTGGGCATCCCAAAGCTGGCCGGCCTGGAGCGGGCTGTGGATGGCTGCCTACCACCTGGCCATGGAGGAATCTGGGCTTGATTGAACGCACCCCCAGAGAATGTGTGCTAATGTGGACTTCTTTCCGCATGGGTGGGAAGCTTTACACCACCGAATGGTCAGGGAATTTTGGATTGCGTGATGCCTGGTGTTATTTTACTCTTCTAGACTAAAATCTCGTTATTTATAACTAGAATGGGAATATTGAATTCCTTGAATTAAGCAAATTTTGAATTAGCGGGCGGGCGTTAGAGTGAACGGACATCGCACCATCTGCGCGGGCAGAACCCAAAGCCACCTCTGGACTCGGTATCGAGAATTAGGCGATACTACACGTTTGTAGCAAGTGATTTCATAAATTAAGATTATGCACCTGTGATAGCGAACAGAATTATTTGATCTGTTACTGATACACCAGAAACAAGCAGCGGCATACATTAATGTTATCACTGAGCTTACAGTCGACATATGTGACGCTATTTATGATACAAAAACACGTTCATATAGATCGCCGCGTTAACGCAATCAAATTGAAAGGTAATCAGTAATTTGCATTTGCTTGCGCTTCTACTGTCACGACTCCATGAGCATCATTTGCAGCTTGTCCAACAGCTCCAGCGCAGCGTTAGAATTCTCGTATGCGGAGAAATGCTGCTGTTTTGTTGTTTTGCCTCTCTAGTAAAGATGGTTGTGCAACACATTCTGGATCTCTCTCTGGACCGACTTCAGTAACGAGCGATGATAGCCAGGGGGCTCGCAGTTCGAATTAACCGCTGTGAATATCGACGCGTTCGAATTATCGGGAAGTTTTGCCCCATAGAAATACAGAGGGTGGTGCCTAGACCAGGGCGTCAGTTCGAATGAACTGTAAGTTCGAATTAACCGAGTTCCAATGAACGAACTTTTACTGTACCTGCCTATACTACATCTCTTCGCGTGATTGCTTGGCCGACATGATGTCTTTGTAGAGTCTTTCAAATAAGAAGTATAATCTATCTACCTATCTATCTATCTATCTATCTATCTATCTATCTATCTAGAAGCCTACCTTTGAATGCTCCCGTCATTGCCTCCTTGACTTGGAGACCAAAATTGGCATGTGAGATTTTTAAGCGAGGAATATTACTGTGTGGTCATGATATGAATAACGTCAGAATCTTGTCGCGTACGTCATGAAACCCTTTGCGCCGGACACGTGTGGCATGTGCCAGAATTTAAGTGATTGACAGCTTATATCTACCCAGGAACGGCGAGACAAGACATGGAAGAAAGACCCTCTCCAGACGTAATGTCAGTGCAACGTCAGGTCAGTTGTGGTTCCAGTGCTTCCTATCTAATTGTATAACAAACCAATAAATTTTACATATGTACTGCTACAATGCAGCCGACATGTCAGGTTAACGTCAATTGTTGTTCCAGTGTTGGCTCCACTTTCATAGCCGTCTAATAAAACACCACATTTGTAATCCTATGAATCAGCATGCTATATTCAAGCACTAGTTGAACCCGGAGGAATATGCTAACGAAAGTTACATATGGTGTTGACAACATCGTACAGTGAAATTTTGACAAGAAAACGTTATTGAGAGTGTAGTGAAAATTAGGCACTTTTTTTTTAAAGCCCGGCATGAACCGTCAGACTGGGTGATTATCATTGATGATGTGATTGACATAAAAAATTTCTAGGCATAGTTGAGTAAATATATCGCCGATAGAAATGTCTGTACATTGATTGTTCTGTTGTATGCTGCAAAAGGAATAGTGGTTATGAATCATGTCAAGAGAATGTGAAGGCCCATGTTCAAACTACGCCTCTCCAAGGAAGCTTATTTTGTTTTATTTATTTCTTTATTCACTCCCACCTTCAGTTACACTTTTTTCTCCTTGGTTATACGCGAGCTCCTTTAAGGAACGACCACATTGACACAGGGTCCGCAAGGACAGCCTCGCTGTAAAGATATTAGCAATGCTCCCACTGTGTCCACGATTATCAATCAGAATTGATTCGATATGACGAGACTTTGGTGAACGTTACGAATAATGGTGAAATAAAAAATTCCTTATGACTCCTTATTCTTATACACCAGTCATACCACAGGTTGTCGCATTGTTGATCTTTATGGCATATGAAGCCCTCCCACAACAGTCTCTTAGGCTTGTGCCATTTGCACAAAATCAGTAACGCACATCAGCACAATAATTTTGCAATGCACGCGATCTGAATTCTGACCTGTTCTATGACATATTCAATTACGTTCATCAATACACAATAAATATTGAAGTATCTGTGCCTCAGCGGAACGAAAACTCTACACAAGTGTAAGGCTTTGTCAAAGAGATGAGTCATTCTCAATTAGGGAAAATGCATTTCTTGGGCCATTATCGTTAAAGAACAGGAAGTAATTGTAGAGGGAACTTTTATATGCGCCATCGTCATGCGTCATTGATAACCTTATCGATATGTTAGCGCAACTCAAGACCATGAGGATACGTTATTCACCCTGAAATTTACTCATGATGATATTGACTCATGAGTTACCCTAATTACTCATGATTCATTACACATTTTTTATTCTTGCGGATGGTTGCCAGACAACCAGATTCGGAATGGATTCTCAGCGATCTGATGCTAGAGCACGCGGTATTCTAGCGTGCAATACGAAAAAGCCGGGGCTATTCATTACACATGATTTTGAACTTGGATGACGCCCTGGGTGGTCATATAGCCGCTTTCCCTCATATTCTCATGTGGTCGTGACGTTGACGAAGGCAGCAGTCAGCCTGTTTCAGACCGAATCCTTTATTAGGGCTAACTTGCCCGGAAAATGACAGCGCAAACTACAAACAATTGAAGCTGTACACTGATAGCGGCGAGAACAGTGTCGGCCGTCGAGTGATCTGCTAAGCGGCAAAGCGCGCCGGCATTTATATATCTGCCTTCCAATATTCAAGCAATATCACTAGTGACCACGTAAGTTCAAGAATAAACTGTAATGATCGCGTTGTGCGCGTAATCTCGCCGTGGATGTGAAACCGCAACAGATGAAGTGGCTGGCCGCGACAGTAAATATTTCTCCAGACACTACTTTTTTCATTCGGCACCTAGAACTAAATTAGCAGAGTGCCATTATTATATATTGATATGCAGAAAGATAGAAGTTATCTTTTTATTTCAACACACATGGAATGCGAGATTGTCGTTACTCTAAAACAGTTTCGTATGAAGACTCATACTTGTGAATGTGCAAATTCAAGTGCGCTTCACTGTTTCCAATATTTTGTAAAATTTGACATAAAAAATAGTAATTTTGGAGGGACTCGGTTGCTTTGCGGTACACCATCGCTACAATCACATCCTAAGCTGCAGCGTCGCAGCAACAAGTTCACATATTTTTGCCTGAAACATTGACAAACATCGCAACATGACACTACTCCCCGTACTACCAATTAGGAGAGACGGGCGATCGTTCTTTATGTATCATATTTCATAACTGAGCGTAGACATGCCGTATTTGGAAACATTGGCACGTTAAATGTCATTTTGTCACAGTACAGGAGTTACCTTTGGTTGGTATCTACAGCCCCTTGGTGATCCAAGTACACGCAGGGACTGCGGGGGAAGAACTCAGAGTCTCATTGAAGGTGGCGTTTATTCAACACGACCGTCCGCTCGGGATGTGCCCAGCGAAATCTCTCAGTTCCGTCTTCCAAACGCGCATTCCCGCTCAGTTGAAAAACAGTCATACAAATGGTGTACGTTCTCCCTCTCCTTCCCTCTCAGCAAGGAGAAAGGGATTGCGCGGGACGCTCTCGTTCGGCTGAACCGCTGACGTTGATCATTACTGCTGCACGACGTAACCCGCTTCGGAGACCACTTACTGCTCTGTCGCTGCGGCGATATGGCTCAGCGACAGAGCAGTCGATTAAATGTTTCGGTTAGGCTAGCCTCCGGTACCTTTTTGTAGTTAACACAGTTGAGCCTCTAACAGAAATATAACTATGTTGAGCACACGCCTAGTTTTAGAGTCCAGAACAAGCCGTCTTTATAGTTAAATAACAGTGCGTTAAATTACCCCTAATTAAAGTACCTTTTTACTGAGGACTCCTGAATGAAAAATAGCCATAATCAATTGCTTGGGAACTATATACTTATCACTTTGCTCAGTATTATTAATAATTTAGAGTGGCATTTTGTCTACAAGAATGAAAAGTGACTTGTGAGCTGACGCAGCCCATGCCTAAGTTGTAATTTCAATCAGCTGGGTTGTAAAGTCGCAGTCCATTTGAATCGGTGAATGCCGGCGATCTGTAATTGATTAATAATATCTTGTGTTTGCCATCCCAAATCCACGATATCATTACGAGAGACACGGCAGTGGAGGGCTCTGGAAATTTCTACCAGCTGATGTTTGTTAACGTGCACTGACACCTCTACCATTTTGCCTCCACCAAAAAGGCTCCATAATACCTTGAAATTGCTTAAAACGTAGGACAGTTGCACTGCAATCTAACGCCCTCGTACGCTGCTTCAGAATATAACGCTTCCAAAAAAAGCAGATTTACAACGTTTGGGTTATGCCAGTCTATACTTTTTTTTGTTCTGGTTTGTATTTACCTCGAAAGTCACAATGGCCCTCGCTCCAGTGTAGGTGCCGAACGTTCCGTTCAGACCATTGCAGGTCTTCGAGCTTGCCGAGGCATAATAATATCTGGGGTTTAACGTCCCAAAACCACGATATGATTATGACAGACGCCGTAGTCGAGGGCTACGGGAAATTTCGACCATCTGGTGTTCTTTAACGTGCACTGACATCGCACAGTACACGGGCCTCTGCCATTTCGCCTCCATCGAAATGCGACCGCCGCGGCCGGGATTGAACCCGCGACCTTCGGGCCAGCAGCCGAGCACCCTAACCGCTATACCACCGCGGCGGACGGCTTGCCGAGGCAATAATGTGGTTTTTACTGGTCGTGGCCAATTCGAATCTCACGAGCCTCGTCCCGTTTCTGCAGTAAGAAACAACTGGCCCTGATAGCTTGAGCTTGTGAAACGTGTGTAGATGATTGAGGAGGACAACAGACCGCCGATGAATGCTTCGGGCCAGTTCTCGTGTTTTGCGCACATTACAGACAGGTGCTTCAAAACGTCCCTGAGCATGCGCTCCAGTTCTGGGCCCGTGAAATTACACGCCCCTGGAATATGCGAGAAATAACCTGTGTTATAGGTTCAAGGATGGGTCATTGAAAGAATACATGATTCGTACGCAATGTATTCTGTGAGCCGTTTTGCGTGGGGACGTTCACTGCTTTGCATTTACTTCATTCGTGGAACTGCAGACTATCTTCTATCGAAGCGTTTCAGTATTATGTAATACTCCTCGTTCCATAGCTACTTTCACCCCCACTAGTCTATCGCAATGTACTCTCTCGACATTACTTTATGAAACGCGCCGACACCGTCCTTAAATAGGCAACTTGAACTATGTTGACGTTGTATGATGTCATGAAATAATACTTTTAACGTGAGGAACAGAAAAAAAGAAGGCAAGAACTAAGCGCTCATGTCCTACTGTTTCTCGTTTTTCAGCGCTTTCATCCGTAAGAAATTACGAAGGCAAACGGAGATTCGTCGTTTTAGGTTACCTATTATCTAACATTTTTTCAATAGACTAGTTATTTTAGAACACTCGAATTCCCATCATTTCTACAAAGGGATAGCTTTTATAAGTGCAAGAACTTGTAGAAGGGTTGAAAGGAGGGCTAGTCGGTATAGATTCATAGTTAAATATTGGCAGCGCAAACTAACGGGACACAGAAAGAGGACACAAACAAGCGTGTTTGTGTCCTCTTTCTGTGTCCCGTTAGTTTGCGCTGCCAATATTTAACTATCAAGAACTTGTCATACTCCCCACATGAAGTAAATAAGTGCCGTAACATTCTTTAAAGGGTAAAAACTATAATAAGTATGCCTATCATAATTGTGCTAGCAAGCTTCAATGGAAGCCTTAAAACTCATAAATAAAGTTTGCTTGATGATCACCGGGGAAGTTACTCGCACCTGTTTGAAAAAGACGAAACGAAAGTTGATATTACGTAGCCATGCACGGGACATAAGAAAGCAAATTTTCAAAGAAACAGCAGCACAGCACGAGAAAACGTTAGTCACAAAGCAGCGTCTTTTGCGTTTACAACGTTTTGTGTTTACAATATTTGCGTTTAGAACTTTTCCCATCTTACCATTTCTATGAAATCACTGACATGTGCTAAAAATGACATATGTTTTTCATTAAGGGACACTGAAATCGCATGCGTATGGTAATTGCCTTTCAAATCTAGGTATGATGTCATGAGTACGAACACGCACGCCATACATACCTGATGGTGAATTTTCCTGCCCTAGGGCGTAGCTGAGTACAAATAAGAATGACCATCGTAAAGGATGCCAGAACTTGCTTCATATTGTAAAATCTGGCGAAGAAAAAAAATTTGACATATCCCAAGTACCATGGGAATCGATGTTATGCGAAGCATGCGGAGGTAAGGTGAGTGGGTAGTATTTTTTTTATTGAGCGAAACGCTACGAAATGACGTCAAAGATATGTACGAATGTACGTACAGACATATGTTCAACAGTCGCATATCTTTCAAATAACCAGTTGTTTACAGTTGCGTAACGATGCCAACAGAAAGATGGGTATTAGGTACCAACACCAGAAGCGGTAAGCTGCTATGTAGCACTTGTGCTTGCTTGGATGGAAGCCCTTGATAGTGCTTCGTGGACCAACTACAGTTGATGACGCTTAAGTATTCAATTGACGTTAACGTGACGTGACGCCTGCTCCATAAGAGTACATATATAATGTTAATAAAAATTAGATAGCCAGCACTGCTACCACAACTGACGTTTTACCAACATTACGCCTGCATAGGGTCTTTTTTCCAAAGCAGCTCCGAGACCTGGCGTGGCCCTGTGGTAGAATACTTGATTTCTACGCAAATTGCTTGGGTTCGATTCCTGCTGGGACCCTGATATTCAATGCGAAGCATTTCTTAGCGAACTTCGGCGAGCTTGAGCGTATCTATCTATTTATCTATCTATCTATCTATCTATCTATCTATCTATCTATCTATCTATCTAGCCGCCTGCGACCTTGTGCTCTCCTGGCCGTATCGTTAATGGGATTTATACCAAAATTGGTATGGCCTAACATGACTGTTAGACGAACATGACTGACTGGTCATATCATGACAATCATGACTAACTAGTCATGAAAAACATGATTTACACGCCATGGCCGTAGTGCTCCTAAGGCCGTTTTCTCAACTTGATATACCCAAATATTGGTACGATGAGACATTTGTGCATGAGCAACATAAATGACAGGTGGTAATATGAAAATCATGACATGCATGTCATGTACAACATGATTTACAGGCCACGCTCATGATGCGCTTACGGCCGTTTCGCTAGCTTGATATACACCAAATTTGGTATTGGGCGTCGTGAGTGTATGACGAACATAAAGGCCAAGTGGTAATATGGAAATCATGACATGTCATGTGCAAGATGACTTGCATGCCACGCTCATGACACGCTCGCGGCCGTATCGCTAGCTTGATATACACCAAATTTGGTATTGCGTGACGTGACTGTATGACGAACCTAAATCACAAGTGGTAATATGAAAATCATGACATGTCATGTGCAACACGATTTACAAGCCACGCTCCTGATGCGTTACGGCCATTTCGCTAGCTTGATATACCCCAAATTTGGTATTGTGTGATGTGACTGTAGGACGAACATAAATGACAAGTGGTAATACGGAAATCATGACATGTCATGTGCGACATGACTTGCATGCCACGCTCATGGCGCGCTCGCGGCCGTTTCCTTAGCTTGATATACATCAAATTTGGGATTGAGTGACGTTACTGCATGATGAACATAAATGACAAGTGGTAATATGGAAATCATGACTTGTCATGTGCGACATGACTTGCATTCCAAGCTCATGGCACGCTCGCGGCCATTTCGTTAGCTTGATAGACACCAAATTTGGTATTGTCACTCAATACCTAATTTGGTGTCTATCAAATATAACGAACATAAGTGGCAGGTGATGTATAACGAACATAAGTGGCAGGTGATAACATGAAAATCTTGGCATGCATGTCATCTACAACGCCATTTACATGCCACGCTCATGGTGCGCTCGCTTCCAGTTCGCTTGCTTGATAGGCACCGAAGTTGGTATTGGGCGACGTGACTCTATGACTAACATAAATTACAGGACCTTACATGTAAAACATGGCATCCAAATTATGTAAAGCATGATTTCCCCCTTCTTGGCTGCTTCGCATTACATCGATTCCCCCCAGTGCGTGGGATCTGTCGGCTTTTAAATGCGAAGCATTTCTTAGCGAACTTCGGCGACTTTGAGCGTATCTATCTATCTCTCTAGCTATCTATCTATCTAGCCGCCTACGACTTTGTGCTCTCCTGGCCGTATCGTTAATGGGATTTATACCAAATTTGGTATGGCATAACATGACTGTATGACGAACATAAATGGCTGGTCATATCATGAAAATCATGACTAACTTGTCATGAAAAGTATGATTTACATGCCACGATCATGGCTCGCTCGCGGCCGTTTCGTTAGCTTGATATACACCAAATTTGGGATTGAGTGACATGACTGTTTGACGAACCTAAATGACAAGTGGTAATATGAAAATCATGACTTCATGAGTGACATGACTTGCATTCCACGCTCATAGCGCGCTCGCGGCCGTTTCGTTAGCTTGATATACACCAAATTGGGTACTGAGTGACATGACTGTATGACGAACATAAATGACTAGTGGTAATATGGAAATCTTGGCATGCATGTCTTCTACAATGCCATTTACATGCCACGTTCATGGTGCGCTTGCGTCCAGTTCGCTAGCTTGACATACACCAAAACTGGTATATCGCGACGTGACTGTATTACGAACACAAATGACCGGTCGTAACATGTAAAACATGACATGCAAATTATGTAAAGCATGATGTGCTCCTTCCTGGCTGCTTCGCATTGCATCGATTCCCACAGTGCGTGGGATCTGCCGGCTTTTTTGTATTATTTGCATTCGTCGGGTAAACGCTGCCGACGTCAGTTTTCCTTAACGCTCTCGCATTTAAATTACTAATGTCTGTCCTTGCCATTCTTGGGTAAATATAAATTGTCAAACACCTGTGGCGCATACCCGCATACTGTGGCCCGAGATATACCGGTATGTGCCGCACGTATCTGCAGGAAAGTGTTTGAAGACGTATGCGACAAGATTTTCATGTTATTGATGTCATGACCGGCCAAACATATTCGTCAATACCTCTTGCCCGCCTACAAACTTTGGTCTACCCCAAGTTAAGGAGGCTATCATGAGAGCACCCAGACGTAGGCGGCTAGATAGATAGATAGATAGATAGATAGATAGATAGATAGATAGATAGATAGATAGATAGATAGATAGATAGATAGATAGATAGATAGATAGATAGATAGAAACGCAAAAGTGGTCGCAGTACGCAAAAAATGCTTCGCATTTAAAAGAGCTGCCTCCAGGGAGTGTTTATGAAATCGTGCCGATGTTATGGCGATGCCCCTCAAATAAAAAATGGACGACTTGCATAAGAATTCTTCAGTGTAATACTGTAGATAGCAGTGGTTAATTTTTTTAGAAAATGTGATCCCTCATACTTGAGTAATGTGACACCTTTTCATACAAACATCGATGTACTGGTAGCAAGCAACAAAATACATGAAGAACGGTGATTACACAGAAGAGATTTTCACGAGGAATTCCAAATAGTACTTACAATGTAGCACAGCCAATAGATTTATCAAATGAGACTACTAGGGCGATTAAGCTTTTGCAAGTATGTTTGAAGGCAACGAATACTGATTATGGGGCTCAACTCCTCCCGATGTTTCCTGTGCAACGTGATGAGCCTGTACTGAACCGTTCATACTTTCTTTGGTGCAAGCACATCCAAGTGTTTCAGTGTAACGCCTCATCAGCACGTGCCTCCAGCCAAGCCTCCCTTCTTATCACCGAAGACAGTGCCGCTCGAAGGTGTGCCGCGATACATTCCGTGAGAAGCTTTTTCCTTCCTGCTTGCTCACAACGATACACAGTCCCGAATGAATGTGCGAGTGACCTGACACATGACATGTTGCATTGCATTTCTCTCGGTTATATAGCGCCGTAACTATGAAAGCCAACTGATGATTTGTCCCCGCAGTGTACAGAAGTCTTTCTGCCTTCCCAGACGAAAAAAAATGGACTTTCAATGGAATTTATGCACTTTTTAAAGAGTTGTCTGCATAACCATATTGCATGCTCGCTGGGGAGCAAGCTCCTAATGAAGAAATTGCAACTGTTACGTTGTGGTACAACATTTGTCTTGCTCTTGGAAATGGACTCTCTGCATTATATTCAGGAGTCGTTTTGTTGTGATAAATCTTTGCACCCTTTCTTACAAATATAGCCGCGTAAACCCTCTTCTTGTAATAAACATCTCTCCGCGTTCACCGGCAAACTGAAATGTTGGCTTTCTTGGTATTGCTATGATTCGCGAATTCAAATTGATTACTCCTATACATGCGTTTAGGATATATATAACCTTTCTGGCGCGACATCCCGACAATTATTCTGTGAAGTCTTTTACAGGATGCTAAATGGGTGACAAGAAACTCTTCAAGGCGTTATCTGTAATTCATTGCTAAAGCGGACGAAGTGAAAAATTATGAGAATTGTACTATGCAGAAAAAAAATGTGCGAATATTCTGCCTCACATGCAAGGAAAACTTGAAATGCGTCGGCTGAAGGGTAATGGCCCAATAAAAAATTAGTAATCACCCTTTTTAAGGCACGTGGACGTGTCCTAGGAAACGTTTACAAAATCATTCTGGTTCACAGCGTAGTCGAAGTATTCTAGCACTTTTTCCTGTACAAAAAACGAACGCATTATTTGCACTGTTTAAGGAAATAACGCTACTTTTTCTCTACAAAAATATATTTGCTCACAGCACTAATTCCTTGCTAAATGTTCTATAAACGCAACTTGTAGGCATGTTAACATTTCGCAGAACAAGAGGGAGAATTCCGCTTGATAGATGGGAAACATGTACAAGTTGATAAAATTATACGACTTGAAGTTCAAAAGATCACGCAGTCAATGTCCATAGTTCAGAGCATTCCAAGGCAACACTACCATATATCAATGCTGAATTAATTGAAAGGGCGCTGCATGGAAACTAAATGTCTCCCAATAACTTTTATTTACTTCCCAATTCATGCACTTCAGAAATAAGTCGTAAAGCCATGTTTTAGTATCGTTTTTGTGTAAGACTCTTTCTCGTGTGTTCCGCAAATTTCCGTATCAGGTACAACACTTTTAATGGTGTATATTGAGAGTCACTGTTGTATAGATGGAAGGGTAACAAATGGTTTTTTAGTGTAGTGGTATACGACAACATAAAACCTAATAACTTGAAACATTTTGACTTACTGCACCACATGGCGGTGCCAAACTGGCAGAGGCAAAGGTGTGTATGTATTTCTGTAATTCACATAATGCACCTCTTAATTGCTCAAATATGCAAATAAATTTTGTGGAAGAATACAACTCAGTAAAGTAGGTCCGAGGTGAAAAGCGCGAAGCTAACGGACAAGGAAAGACACGCACCCACAAATAGTCGATTACAGACGCCAATAAAATTTATGCCTATGCGTGTAAATCAAGAAAACTTTTGCGGACAAAGCTACCGATGACTACCCTTTCCGATAATTGATTATACAGCCCAGAAAAGGTGATGTTAGAGTATGTATGCGCAATATAGATCCGTATCGGAACTATTTACAGGTAGTATTAGTGATGACTCAGTGTGCTGGGCTGATGATCCTTGGCCTCATGAGTCATTTTCAGGTTGACTAACACATTCCCATGGTCTTAAGTTGCGCAGACATATCCACAAGTTTATCAATGACGCACGTTCTGCGTGTAAGTTTTCGACACGCAGATTCTGAACACGTCAATTACAATGGTGACACATGTCGATATTCCCTTTAGAGTTCGTTTCTTTTCTCTAACGATAACGGGACAACCGCAGTTTTTTTTTCCTTATTGGACATGACGCATCTCCTCTATGACAGTCTTACACGTGGGTAAAGTTTGTTTACGGCATGGAGACTTCAAATATGCATCGTGTATTGACGGAAGTAATTTAGCATATCATAGTACCTGTCGAATATTGATGCCGTGTGCTATAAAATTCTTGCGCTTCTGTGCGTTAGGGATTTTCTGCAAACAGGAGGAGGCTACCAGGCTGTTGTGTTAGAGCTCGAAATGCCATTGAGATCAGCATTCGCACTGCGTGCGATACAGTGTGTATATAAAAACAAGGACTCAAATATTTTACCAAATGTTTATTTCAACATTATTCGTTACGATTACTAAATTCTGGTAACACCGAATCAATTGTGGTTGGTAATCGTGAAAACAATGGAAGGAGGGCTAATATTTTTA
This sequence comes from Rhipicephalus appendiculatus, assembly GCA_030522465.1. Taxonomy (NCBI): domain Eukaryota; kingdom Metazoa; phylum Arthropoda; class Arachnida; order Ixodida; family Ixodidae; genus Rhipicephalus; species Rhipicephalus appendiculatus. Next base: position 44,076 of record JALIZH010019419.1, read on the forward strand.
CAGCGAAGCTGTTATTTATTCACTGACAAGGCCACCGTGAATAAATAAATAAATAAATGAATAAATAAATAAATGTTTCTTTTCCGAGACGCGCTTCGACCGTTCCTCATAGTACAAAGACAACGTACGTAAGCACTTGGCAGCACTTAATTGCTACACCTGATTGAGCAAAGCTGCTGTAGCACGCCATACTTTGTGCGTAGTCCTCAGAAAACTGCCCCAGTGGGTATACGCCACAGGAATTGGGCAAGCCCCACTACTGTGTACAGCATGTGCAAGTGCCAAACGAAAACATACAATGTAAAAGAGAAAGAGCGAAACAAAGGGGAGATATAGAAAGAAAGGGCTAGAAAGACAAAGAAAATAGAGAGAATTAAAGCGAATAAGGACATCAAAAGATACAAAGACAGTAGAGTATAGACAGGGAGAGAAAGAGACAAATAAAACGATCGAAAGAAAGAGGAAGAGAAAAAAGAGACGACTAAAGGCAATAAAGACAACAGAAGATAGAGAAGCAAAGAAAACCTTATAAACATAGCGAAGGAGATTTATGAAAACAGACACGAAAAAATCAGTTTCGCCACAAGGCGATTCAATGAATGCGATCGCAACAAATTGGAATGTCAAGCGACGAATGACAAGCAGTTCGAAACGTGCAGCGCGCTGCTCACGCACGCATGACGCACGAAAACAACACGCACAGGACGAGAGCGAACTAACAACGTTCACAGCTCGACACTTAACGCGCTGCTCAAACAAAAACGACGCACGAAACGTATTCACACGTACGGACAAGCGCGAACTAACAAGTGTCACAGTTGTTACTTCGCTGTGTTTGAAAAGCGTGCTCTTTTCGCAAACGGGGGCACTGCCGCGAGCGAAGTGACCTTCGTGCGCTCGGTAACTACAACGTAATCGTTCCGGCGTAAGCCCGAGAAGTACGATTCTCCCCCACCGCGAGATAAGCGCGCGCGCGCGCGCGGGCGTCTACCCCCCCGCCCCACGGGGCAAAGTGCGCGAGGGCGATGAGCGCATGAGCGTGGGCGTCGCGACGAGCGGGGCGCCGAGCTAAGGCCCCGCCGAGCGCGCCCTTTGCGCCATCTCACTTTTAATGCTGAACACACACTGATAATTCGCTGTTATATAAAGAGCTCGCCGTTTGAACGCTGAAGGACGTGCGCTTTCGTGGCTCAGCGGTTAGCGCCACGCGCTGCAGAGCGAGAGGTCCCCTCGTTCGATGCCGCGGGTCCGAAACATTGTTCTGAATTATTCTTCTTTGTGGCTTTTATAAATATATAGAGACATATACGGGACACGACGGCGAAGCCGGACGGCGTAAGGCAGCCGGAGTGTCCATATAAAGGTGTGGGACTTGAAATTTACGAGTACGCAAGCTGGAGTTACTCATGCTTGTAGTATGACCGGTGGTCTCTAAAAAAATTGACTCGGAGCGTTTATTTAGATTCTTTTTACCTACGTATAACCTGCTGCCGGCGATGTCAAATTCGTATAACATACTATGTAGCTTGATGTGACCTTTGAGTTGCTTCAAGCACTTTATATCGCTTCAGGATTATCCGACACTATATTTTTATATACAGAAAGTCAAATGTAACGTTGATGCAACGACACGTTCTAATTTTCGAAATGTAACTATAACGCGTTCCTTTCGCATTACGGGAACTTATAACTGGAACTCGTTCCAAAATTGGGAGGAAGGAGGAACGAGGTTTTTTTCCTGTGGTAGAGGAACGTGTACAACACTGAAGCAGGTATGTTGCAGAATTTGACATAGAACCACCCCAAAAGCTGCTGAATGTAAAGGTGCCTCCTGAGACGAGAACTGCGCAAGCAAGCAGCATGCGAGAGCTTCTCAATCAGGTATCCTCCTAGAGATGCCGAAACGCAGGATGTTCTGAGCGAACAAAGTGTATCACTTGTATCACGTGCAACGTCTTCCTTCGAGTCATATCTGTGCGAATCTGTTACAAACAGTTTCACAATAAA
>JALIZH010019420.1:0-35260 GCA_030522465.1 Rhipicephalus appendiculatus
GAAAGCACCGAGAGTGACAGCGATGATGAACGATCAGCTGCTAACTCGCGAGGAGCGAGTTGCAGCTCACGGCCCCTCGTTTGTTAGTTTCTTCACGCTCGTAAGTCCCTTTGATTGTACATGATCTATATATCTTTGAGCGAGATTAAAATAAAAACATAGCTTTTCTTGTGCATTGCATGTAGCGCAATTATTGGGAATATTATTGGAGCGCCGCGTGCGACCAACACGATCGAGCTCGACCAGCGAAGCGAAATGGTAAGAGCGATGAAACGTGCCGCGACGGCCACAATTCACGCCTGTCGGCTAACTTTCCTGTACTTCACCGGTACCTTCCGAGCGGCATAGTTGTTCGACGAATTTTCGCAACGTCGAAGAATTCGTCGTTGCGAAAGGCATACGTGCGTATTCTTTTCGATATTCATGTTTCGATCGTGCTGATCGAACCCTGCAACATCCGAGTGCCGTGAATGCGCACGGCTACAGTCTGAGCATGGCTGTGACACAAGCGCTACTGAATGGGATGTTAAATGTTTGTGTTCCGTTGAAGAAGCAACTCCATGTTCCTGACTGCGCAAGTACTGACGACGGTGTATCTTTGCAAACTATCACCACGTTAACATTCGGTCCCGTGCAGCAGCGATGGCGCTACTCGCTAGCGGCCTACTACTGCGGCAAATCCGTCAGGCAAGCTCAGTACATATTACGTCGGAGTGCCGTTCAGTTCATACCTCAATTCTATAGTTCATGAAGTTTCCTGCAGCACGCACGGATTTCGCAAAGCATCGGTTATGCATGGTAAGGGAGCTGAAATATAACCTTCCACACCGCGGCGAATAATTAGGGGGTGAGCATCCATGGTTTGGGAAAGTATTTCGGTCTCATATCCATTTCAGTGCAGCTCATGACTTCATCCGGTGAAAGTGACACGGGCCGTACGTCCGCGCGTCCTATCTGTCCCTATGCTAACAAACGGGTCGACCCGCATCCCGGCGCCATCTTGAATCGCACAGCGCCCGTGGGCACTGTTCGTGGGCATTGCGAATACCCTTAACGTTGCAGAACATACCCCTCTCTGAAAAAGAGATCACGCAGTTGGCATCCTCCCCTTCAAGCTTTGGCAGCCACAAAGCACGTAGTACATTCGTCCACCGCGACTAGAAAAGCTTGGGTCTTCTAGGCACCCTCGTCCTTCTTTTTCAGTTCTGCGAAATCAAGGGGCAGTATTTCCAAAGGTACGTTGGAATACAGTGTAGTTGCCATTTTTGTTTCCACGTGGCTTGACCTTTTGCTTTGGAAAGTTGACATTTGTGGCATATCTTTATGTATTTAGCCACGACTTCCTTCGTGTTCTGCTCAGTAAATGTTTGGGTTAATTTACTGCCAGTTCTTTTAAAACCATCCTGACCTCTAGACTAAGGACTGTCATGATATAGCCTAACTACGGTAGGTACTGCTGTTTCGGGCACATATACCTTGACATCTTGTATCTTGAGGTCTTCAAAGCCTTCCCACTACCTGATTAGGTCCACTTGCTCAGGATTATTATCCCCTGGGTACATGGAGTCTTGACAGAGCATAAGCGTCCTGCTGCTCTTGTCCTGAGCTTGGGTGATGGGCCACTTCAAATGCGTGCTGCTGGATTTGACTGATCCATCTAGCAAGCCTGTGGGACTGTGTCAACTGCCGTGCGTAAGTCAAGGCTCGGTTATCTATACATGGTTTAAAGTTTCTTCCCCTGAAGATAGCTTCGAAAATACTTCAGTGTCATAACAACTGCCACGGCTACCTTTTTTCTGTATTAGAATAATTTACTTGAGTCTGCGTAAAAGTATAGGAAATATATCCAATCACATGTAGCATTTCTGCAAAAGGCTTATTGATGCCTCTTTGATAAAGACTACCCCAGTGACATAATGAGACCCATCTGTGCACAACTCAAACGGAATGTTAAAATCAGCACAAAAGAAGGGGAATTTTAAGAGCTCGTTTTTCTTTGTGAGACACAACATTAATGAGATCTAACAGATGATCAAGCCGAGGAACGTATAACGTAGTAATTTGTAGTAATTGTGATATAAATTTGAAGAAATTAAAGTGAATGAATAGGTAACTTGCCGCCGGCAGGGACACAACCTGCGACCTTCAAATAGCGTGCCCGATGCTCTACCAATTGAGCTGCGGCGGCGATCATCCTCCCGTCCACTTTGTCGGGTATATATGTGCATTTGGTACTTTGTCGGGTATATATGTGCATTGGTATTTCTCGGGCATGCAAATGCCCGAGAAATGGCGTTTATGACAAGGCATGGGGAGTCTTGGGTTGTGTCGACACCCAGAATAAACTCGGGTCGACAACGCCTGCAATTTGCTCTTCCTTCCCTTCTAAATTCATATCTACATAGTGGTTTTGATCTCTTCAGTTCGTCAAAGAGTACTTTGCGTGCTATGTACGTTAACATGTAGATTTAGTCTTTTTTTCCCTCTTTTTGTCCTTTGCAGCCGTATCTCTGTGTCTAATGTGAATATTATTTATACTCTATTTTATAATATGTTTTAGTTTCTCTTCTGTATTTGTCGATTATTGTTTATTTGCCATTACACTATGTTAATACTGTTGTTTAATGAACCTTGCTGTGAAGCTGCTGCTAAGCAAAAGGGTGTCGCGGCTTTGTCAAGCTGTCTCTGACAGCTTTTTCTGCGCCTCCACTGTCTGTACCCCTACAAGGCAGAAATAAAGAATTTGAATTTGAATTTAAACCTGGGTGTCTTAATCAGTGCCACTCGCAGTCATGACGGCGAGTTAGAACAATATTTTTCTTGCTGCTGGCGCCACGTAGCACGGGATGTATTTACGAGCTAGCTTTTTGCTTCAAAGATAAATTTCGCTTCAAATATAGAGCGGCCATAATGAAAGATATTTGCCACGAACATTATCCATTGGTGCAAAATTTGATATCTCACAAGCACACACACAAAAGAAGGATACTAGCTGGGAAAACGCAAGAATGTCCTTTCAGACTGTTCTATCATTCGTCTGAAAATACCTTTTCCAATAAGACCATATGGCGAGAATATATGGAAAACTAAACACCTCAAGTCTTCCCACAACCACGTAGGCAGCGATTATTTTTAAAGACGAGTACGTCGGTCGCCATGACATACTTTGCCGTCTTTGCTCACCTTGAAACTTTTCAAATACCATCCTAGCAATAAAGCTATTCAGTCGTATTGCTTGGCTTTAAGCCAGGAACATTACGTTAATAACCCGTTTCTCACCTATTACTACATTAGTTTAAATATCTAAAACGTCACTGCACAGGGAATGTTGGTGGAGCCGACGTTTCGACAAGAGGATTTGTGTTCGTCAGGTGAGCGGTTCCTACCAGAACGATGACAAGTCCACTTGTCGAAACGTCGGCTCCACCAACATTCACTGTGCAGTGACTTTTCATCACTATAAGCGTCCCCCTTGCCCTGAACTTCGGTCTTGTTTAAATTAGCTGAAGGTGGTCAAGAACGATGTGTCGAACGTCCGTCCGATATGGTATGCAAAATGAAGATTTTTTTGTCTTCGTCTTTCACGCACTATGGCCTCCACAGTGATTATTCTTATCTAATGGAAGGGGCGCCAGGCGAAAAAAACGAAATGGGTCCCGCTTCCAGGTTGCGCCTAGCACAGGTGCAGCACACGCTTTAAATCGTTTCTGCACGATATTACTAGACAGCAATAAGAAAGCGGCGAGGAGATTTACGCGTAAGCTTAGGTGTCGTATAGTAGTAAAGGGCGAGGGTTGCTTAGGGGACGCAGCAGCTGAGTTGCCGAGGTAACAAGCGGTCGGGTCGTGGCATCCCACCGCTTCGTCGTCGGACGCGCCGCACAATCACGATGACAAGGTTTGAAGGAGCTACGTTCTGCCTCCTTTGTCTGAACGACTCTTCATCTTTCCACTCCTTAATTTCCGCTCACCCCGAAAGCCGTCTACATCCGCGCAATTTCCGCTCGTTTCTCTAGCGGGAACCGGAGCAGCAACGTTAATTATCGTGAACTTTGACCCCGTAATAAGGTGCGCCATCTTTCTTTACATACCTGCGTTTTTTTCTTGTTTTTTTTTTTTCGTCGAGTCGTTAGGTCAAAGTTATAGACGAGGATACTTTTTCGTTTTTGTTGCGCGAAAGAAAAAATACACCTTCCTGCGGGCCATTGTTGCGTGCAGGCCAGTGAAGATAAAGTGGGCCGCGAATGAAGCTGCATTCCGTGATGAACGAAAAAGGAGAATCACGCTAGTATGTGCGGTGGGACATCGCTCGCACCCTTTGTCCATTCTTCAAAAGTGCGCGTCCTTTATTGAATGAGTTAATCGCTGATCATTCCATCACGTGCTTGTAGGAGTAGGAGCTAATTTTTGAAAGGCACAGGAGGAAAAAAAAAACTTGACAAAATCATGCGACAATACAGAACAGTAGACAAGCAACGTGCCCTCTGCGGACTGTACGTGTGAGAAAGCAAAATACAGGTGAGGTCGACCTAGACCCACTGAACCATTGCCTACATTCCTTGACCTGGTTTGGAGGCTGAAATGTTCGTAGAAGCTCCGCGCTAAAGACTAACGTAATCGTGCATGTTCTGGAATGAGAGAACGCGATTATACACTGTTATACCTTCTTAGTGCAAGCCTAAACATTAAATAGAACCGTTCTCTATTTCGAGTTTCCTGACCTGTGTCTTGCCAGTAACGAAAACTAGGTGAAAACTCGGCAGTGGAATCTTCTATGCCTAATGGGACTGCTTGAATCCGCTTAGCGAAGTTTTCCTCGTCTCTACTACGTTTGTACTGTTCATTTCTTGGTCCTTTAGCCCTGATTTAGTCCCATTCTCAATTTCGTGATTCCCCAAATGATTAAACCCGGCCGCTTTTCCTTTGTAACTGAAAGCCTAGAAGGCATTTTCTCTCCTGAACATACGCCAGTTTTCTGTCTCTTTCTTTGGAGTGTGCTTCTAACGTAACAAGCGTCCTTTCCTCATTTAGCTCCCCCCTCTTTGACTTTCTAAAAAAAAAGTAGAATTGTTTTTCTCCGTAAGCTGCTTAATGCGCCTTTCAGATCAAGAAAGTAGCTCTTGCGCTATGCCATAAAAATAAAAGAACTGTTTCAGGGAAACAAATCCATATTCATCAGAAAATAACTCAATCATCTTGCTCATAATCATTGCATGTGCTCCAATCCTGCCTTTCATAATTTTATAAATCTGCAAGCAGCACACGGGAAATCGTATATCTGAGTTACAATGACAACGAGGAGCCCTTAAAACCTTCTGACATTTGAATATATACAGCAAGCTGGAAACGCACTACACATTTTTTTTCATGAAACTGTCCGAATTTGTGTCGAAATGATTTGCATACTAGCTCCTGAAAACGTCACCGCGGTGGCTCAGGGATTACGGTGCTCGGCCGGTCACCCGTAAGACGCGGATTCCGTCCTGGCCGCAGCGGCTGCATTGCGATAGAGGCGAATGGCTTGAGGTCCTATACTGTGCGATTTCAGCGCAACCCAGGTGATAAAAGTATTCAGCTCCCTCCACCACGGCGTTTAGTTCAGTCGACATCGTTTTTTTTTTTCCTGTTTGTCCGTCTGTTTGCGCAGCGATTCCCATCACACTTTGGAAATCATTGCACACCTTAGTCGCTTTGGGACGTTAAATTTCTTAAACTAACCATCCAACCTGCTCAGGAAAGCGCTTGGCATAACAACCTGCAGTAAAACACGAAAGTTGAAATCTTGATTTCACTGGGAGTAGGTCGTGTATTTTATGGAAGTCGCTATTTGTGACAAGCACCAAAGGAGCCGAGAGGGCAGGGCCCGTTATGCCATAGTGCCTCCTCTCTCTCTCGTTATGCGGGACGCCTGCACAGCCCCATTGAAGTGGATACTAAATGCAGGACAGCATGTAAAGGTGCAAAGACTGCAGCGTGGCGAACCTGCCGCTGCCTTAGTCGGTACTTAATTGGTGATTTTGCATATATGAACCAAAAGAATACGGAACAGCGATACGGAATTAGAGAATGGGTCCGTAAACAGACTTGCACTGTCGTAAGCGTATGGCCTCTAGTTTTCTTTTTCGCTTACGCTGAGAGCATTACAGAGATGCCGAAGCCCGTGAGTACCCGCGTGGTCTCGTGCGTGTCCGTAAACACAAGCCGCATCTGCATACCACAGCAGATGCAGCGTCCTAAAGCTGTTGGGGCTGACCCAGTAAAACCCCGAGGCGGACGCACGTCGGCGTCCTTGCGTGGTACGGTCTGCGAGGCAGCGGGTCTCGATAGAATCGGGCTGTCTCCCGCCTCGCCGGATTCAGTGTCGGTTGCTGCTAGCTGGAGCGGAACCGCCAGCGTCGCCTGTATGCGGCAACGAGCGCCGAGAGTGGGGAATGACGTTCAGATTGTTACTCGAGGGGACCGTGCAACACGCCACTACATCGGCGCCGCCAGGTGCCCCTCGATTCGGCTTATTTCTCCAACGCATCACAAAAAGAAAGAAAAAAAGCGAGAATGTCTCTTCGTAACGCCCTTTATGCGTTCCTCCTACAATACGAAGCGAGAAGGCTGGAAGAAGTATACAGAGACATTATTCGGTGGACTGTTGTTCCTGGAAGCAAAACATAACATGTGGAGATCTTTCTGTGCGCTCGGAGACGTGGACATTTTAATGATGTGTGATGGTGTCAGCGATGCCCTTTATAGCGGCCTTCAGTAATGGATGACAGGCTATAGGAGGTAAAGTCCACGTCACAAAATATTGGAATGTGTAGCGCAGCGTTTGTTTACGGTGAGTGTGACTATAAGCAAGTGCATATTCTTGCTGGGTGCTCTACCCAACTCGAAGCCAGGCAAGGCTTATCAGCACGACCAGTCGATGCGAGGCGGAGCAGTTCTTGCATTATCGGATATTTTCGCCTGTGTTTGGTTATAAATAAGCATATATCCTGTTACATGCATCCGGTTGATGACGTGGGTATCGGAGTGATGGTAAGATTTAAGTTTTCAGCCATCCTGGTGAACGCCTCCCCTACCCTATTCGCCCACAAAAACGCGCAAAAGTGCACACGCGTGAAAAGCAGTTAAGATGGTTAAAATTTGAGGCAAACATAAATTTCTTGGTGAGTTGTGGTTTTTAAGTATTTCGTCTAATAACAGCATAATCGCAGGTCGCAGTGTTACCTTCCATGTGTTTTAGCAAAAAAAAAAATTAAAAAATGAATGACTGAATGGGGGTTATGCGTCATTTATGAAGGTTATGGCATGAGGTGACTAAGCTAACAGCAATGGCGAAACACCTGGAATGTCCGGAATATCGCTACCTCGACCCTGTGCTACTAAGACACTTATAAGAACTGAAGCCCATCTACTTTTAATTATGCGCTTAGGGTAAGCGTCAACTCCGTCGTTGTGGCGGAAAGTGACTAAACACATCATCGCCTGGGAACATTGAATGATACTCATTAAATGCCCTGAATTCGACAAAGAACACAAATATTATTAGATGGACTGAAAATCAAAATGGCGTCACACTAAAGCGCAAAAGGCAGCTCGTTTCCGCGATGACATGGACAGGCAGTAAACAAGTGTATTCGCTGCGACAATCGGTGATGCCGGTTTGTAGATTGAATGGTGAGATGCACTCGCCGAAGTAATTCCGATAATGCACGACATGTTACTACTGGATGGATTGTAATGAACTTAATACTCTACCTAGTTTCATACGTGATCCCCGCGTGGAGCTATTGCCGGCAACCTTTGCAAAGCTAGATCCGACTGCTGCAAAAAACGCCTCTCCTGCTCGCTACATTTACGCTCGTCGCAGAATTGCAGTTGCTCGACGCGCTGCGTTTCTCTCCATTTCGCTTGCTTCAAGGCATAAGCTTACTGCCTCAAAAGGAGTGTGTCGCTTCGAAGGTCTCTTGTACAGAGCAGCTTTTATAGCGCTATGTATCGCCGTGTTTCCTATAGTTTTCGCTGTTAAATTATTAATTGTGCATAGACAAAAGCAGGGTTTTCCTACGCTGCATTACTAACCACACCTTTTTCTTCAGCGAAAATTCGTATGCTTGTGGAACGCTTACTCAGTTGTTAAGAGTTCTCTAGTACGTATATATCGCACATGGGCACTATGGGCTGCGTCAGAACGCATCTCACACGCCGTTAAATTTGGCTAAGGTTTTTTTGCGCTGAACTGCGCAGCTTCACAGCGAAAGCTGTTATGAAATCACAACAACAGCCGTTTTCGGTGCCGTAGTCGTCCGCCGCCACCGCCGGTGTCCGCTACCGCAATCTCATGACAGACAGACAGAGAGACAGACAAGGAACTTTATTAAGATCCTCATGAGCCAGCCAGTGCTGTCCTAGAAAAACCTCTGGCTTGATGCCGGCTATCGCGTGAAATAAGAAAAAAAAACGGAATGAGAAATATATATCCAGGATAGAATGCATGGATTCGAACACGGGTTCTCTGCATGGTAGCCGAGTATTCTTCCGCAGAGCCACGCCGGTCAAAGACCAAATACATGGTTCATGTTGGGAAAGGGATTACGTTAGCATATGTAATATATCGTGGTAGACGAGCAAAGCAATTTTGTATTTTCTGCACCTGACAAGTTGTCTAAGGTGTGCAGGATCACTGATCTGAACCACAAAAAAAGTCGCAGCATGTACTGTTGAGCACAAGGTCAAGATTGTCCAGTGCACAGTGAACGTTGTATACCGTGTGCCGTTATCGTGCGGAAAATTGTACATAGGCCAGACGGGCAGGTGCCTCAATTGTAGATTATCTAAGCACAAGTACAATGTAGAAAAATGTAAGCAAGGCAACCTCGCTCATCGTTGTTTTCGCTTAGAACGCGTTCTGTTGTATGTCAAGTCGCGCGTCATCTCTAAAAACCACGAACAGATCACACGTGAAATTATAGAAGCGGACATCATTGATAAGCTTGGTGATCAGTGCGTTAGCACTCCTTCGATAGCTCTTCCTCATAAAGAATAGAAGTTTCTGCGCATGTTGTGATTGTCTGTTTATTGTGGTGTGTCAGTGCTATAAATTCTGTGTTTCTTCAGTTGGAGATCAGCGCTCGTTCTTTTCTGTGTGTCCGTCCGTCGTTTTTCGCGCTGTTATTTTACCATCATGAATAACCAACTAGCCCGATTCAGCGCCATTGTGGAGTTCAAAGGGATCAAATGTTGGCCTCAAGGATGAAACCATTTGCTTCAAGGGCACAATAATATATATATTTCTTCTCAAGATATGTTCTCATAATAACTTATTCAGTAAACAAGATGAACTATTGCAGGACTATCAATATGCTTATTCATTTTTTTTCCGCACTCCACCGTTTCGTACTTTAAAAACAAATGACTGTTCTACAGTATTGTTCCGGCCATGCCACTTTGTACTCCAAAGACCAGCACCCGCTGCACATTTCGAACTGAAGCTGCCTTCGCCCAAGCCTATTTCTTGGCTGTTGCTGCTACTTTGCTAACTTAAGGTGGTGTGAGGCCAAGTGAGAAAGCGAATTTTTTTTCAAAAGTTTGTTTTCTGGTTTTCGTCCTGTTAAATGCGCAATTTATTGCCCATCATTTTGCTGCAGAAAGTTTGTGTCTACGAAGTTTTTTTTGAAAAGATACAAGCAAAAATGTTAGACCACCCATCGCCTACGAAACCGAAACTGAAAGTGCCAGTTTTTCCTGCATCATATGATTAGCTTTATATGTAGTATTTTGTTGGTTATTTAGCAATCATATCAAGTGCGAACATGTAACAATGCTCTAAAATCGTTGTAAATACGTCATTTTTAATCATAAAGTCATAAAATTGTCACCAGGTGAACGGGTAGCGTGCTACATGTGTTGTTCACGCTCAAGGACACGTATGTGAGCCTGTAAACCAGGGGTCTCAAACTCACCTCAGCCAGCGGGCCGCAGTCACGCTAATTACTCGCCCAGGGGCCGGGGCAGTGAAGGATGTAGGTAAAAGTGGGGGGTGGGGGGGGTGGAATTTGTTGAAAGAAAACTTTCCCATATCTCATATAGCGGTCATATCTGAAGGAAATTGGTGCCAGGATTCCAACAACATGTCGATACCGATCTGCGAATTGACTCAAATCCGGACGCTGATTAAGAAATAGAATTTTCGTTTTACTGTTATGTTTCAAAACAAAGTGACACATGAGATGCCTCACGGAGTCAATGCTTTAAACCAGTCAGGTCTGCTTATCTCATGAGCATATTTAATAAGAAATTGTTTAAAAAATGTGTGCTGGAGACCGTCATCTGCGGGCCGCGGGCCGCATTCGAGAGCCTCGCGGGCCGCGTGTTTGAGACCCCCTGCTGTAAACCATCAAATTTGTTTCGGTTGACTCTGTGTGTCGTTTCAATAATGACAGCAGAATCACGTTTGATATTTTGAAGCAAATTCGGATCGAGCCGGGCGTCTATACTGCAAGAGCTTGCCTTACTAATGATCAGCACCGCAGTGCGAAAGCGTCCCGCCATGGAACTGATGCTGCAAAACAAGCTAGAAAAAAAATTTAGAGTAGCCGCTCGAGCAAAAGGCACACAACAGTGAGGTCTGCGATGGGACTGGCTGCAAATAATGAGATTTTTAGAGCTCCTCATCATATGGTGTAAGCGCTGCACCTGTTTCATATATATTTTGTTCATTTTCTCAAAACTTATATTTCTGGTATTTTTCAGTACGCGAACAGTCATAACTTTTTTGCCAATAAACATTTTTTATTAAAACTTGACACACTTCCTTATTACATTAGTAGGCGTGCAATGAACCTCAATGAGCAAAATCATGCTACAAAATTTAATATGGCTGTCTGTTATACAATGGTGCCCATAGTGCTAGTGCGTACTTTTGCGGTTATTTAATCACTGTTTTTAATATTCATCAGATCTCATATGTTTTGGTCATTGCACGGACCGAAGCTTTTTTTATGTCCCTACAAAATAATTTTTTAATTAGTGGAACTTGAGTTAGGAGTGTTGGCGTAAGACCCACTTTTAATGAAATTCTTAATTATGAAAAATTAAGAAAAAATAGGACTCGCTTTATATTTCTGACATCTGCCTAGAAAGATGTGTTTTATATCTTAGACTAATAATCACTAGTGATTATCGCTTTTAAAAAAAATTCCGACATTTCGCCCAATACCTTAAAAAATACGCGCATTCAAATTTGAACATAGCGTTGAGATTGAGCTCTCTTCAGTCCTTTTCTCAGGCTTACGGCGCATGCTTTCAAAAATGTACTTCTGAAAACAAGACGAACCCTTTATGAAATGGAACACTACCACTACTTGTTGTCAGGCTAAAAGGTTCACAGCTCTAAGGTTATAATAAAAGACTGCAAACAATAAGGATCATGCGTGCGCGATGGCACCTGACGATTTCGAAAGTGAACCTGCCCTGAATAAACTTAGTTGCGAGCTGCGCTTAAACGTTTGCCAGCTTTGTCGTCAATCGAACGCACCTAAATCGCCTTCTTCATCGCTATAGCAAACAGAACACAAGTCAAACACTAACGGATGGTTTACTGGAGCAATCCAAACGTTATTATTAGCTTTTCTATGCTGCTTTTGTTGTTGTTTTTGTTGTTGTTGTTGTTGTCGTCGTCGTCGTCGTTGTCGTCGTCGTTGTTGTTGTTGTTGTTCGTGCTGCTGTTGCTTTGCTTTATAGGACGCTTCTCCCTAAAGTAAACCGCTGCCGTCACACAAGGCTGGCGTTTGCGCATCGCGCGCTCACTGCAGACACCTCCGTATTCAATTTTATCGCGCACCGAAATCTAGGTATGCACACAAAAAGACGGGCAACTCGGGGAGAAGATTGGAGTCCGTCCGCCGCTGCGAAATCGCTGGCGCGGAAACGACACCGCCGCGCGCGTGCGCTGCGCATCCCGCGCCGCTGGGCGAACAAGCGGGGGCCTTTCTTCAACGACTTCACGCGGTTCTTTCGCGCCATGCAAATGTACGGTGAGAACGAAACAAAGAAGGAAAGGGAACAGTGTGAGGGTGTACGCGTTCTCCCGGCCCGTCCCTCGCAGCTTGAGGTGGGCACCGGGAGCACAGTTCGGACAAAAGGACGTCGACGCGAGAGCGAGACCAACGACGACGGCGACGACAATCGAGGAGACGACGCCGTGGTGCTGCGGCTGTCCGGAGGAAGGGGGGCTTGCCTGTAACGGCATCGCGTAAGAAGCGAGAATCAAGGTCACCTCTCTTCGCCTCCCTGCAGCGTCTTCCGTCGCCCCACTGGGGGTACTTATATAAAAAGCCGGACCTGTCCCAAGTATAGCCCATGCTGTGCAGAAGGAGAGCCGTGCCCTGCGCGCTCGTACGACCGCGCATCTGGAATCGCCCAGGGAGTACCAGTAGCTTCCGACGTTCACATACGACACCGGTCGCACAGGCAAGCAGTATGGGTCGCCTTCCCACCGTCGGTGCGGCCGTATGTGCTCTCTTGTATATGCTGATCATGGGACTTTGTGAAGTGGATGCGGCAGCGTCAACGACCGGGGTGACGACGCCGTCTACGACACCGGGGTCGAGTCCGAAGCCCTCGACTCGGAGCACGGAGTACAAGAACATGGACAGCCACTCGCTGTGCGTATGAACTCCTGTTCTGTGTGAATTTTGAGCTGAGCTCACAAGAAATTATGGTTGGGCTTTCGGTAAAAAAACTATTTCATGAGTATGCTTGTGGGTGATAACCTGACATAGGACGGTGTTTAACACAAGTGATCTGAAAAAAAAAATGTTCGAGTTGTTAGAGTGGCCACAAAAGTCAAGCTCTAGGTGAGCGCTCGTCCTGTGTCATGCTCATTCGTCCCGTTTTATTACACGCTGTTTACCTCAGAATGAGTACCAAACATATTGCTTTCAGGCGTCTATTAGGCATTAGTGACGAAAAAGAAAAGGACGCGTGCCTGTGAAGTTTAGATTCGGTGACTTCACTTGAAATTAAGCTGCACTCTTAAAATAATAAAGCTGTATCTTTTAATATGCCCTAATACGCCGTTCGGAATGAGCACAAATTCTGTTAAGAGGCTAACGATAGCGCATCAGCGATCAATACGAAGAGCAAAGAAACCTCGCCTCTTACTCTGTTGCAGAGTAACGGCTTTCTGAGACGCAAAAATGAGCTACGTCATCCTAACAAGCACAGACTGAACGATCAATCAGGAGGGTGTGTATATCGATATGCGAGATTGTGCCGCCTACCTCTCAGAGAGGGAATGGTACGCTACCGAACCCATGAGCTACTTCCAACCAGTGGTTTATTCCTTTATAGCAAACTTTTAAATATTTTGGGTTACACCAGTTTCTTCAGCCCCTCCTCTGGACAAAGTGGTCGGGCACGCGTGTGGACGCGTGTCCACACGCGCTTTGGACATTGTTTCGGATTAACAACCATATTTACGCTGTGACAATTTAATAGCAAGCTAAACATTCTACGTAAAGTAACTTATTGTTTACAACTTTCGATGACGTTCGGAGTTATTCTCAGCAATGCGACACAGCAATGCAACACAGCAATGCACAATAGATCGCTCCAAAAAGTCATTTAGCAAGAATGTCCTTCTCTCTCAACAAGAAAAGGAGTCAGAGAGAGAAACTGTACATTAGTAGAGCTACAGTTCCGATAAATTGATTACGTTTCTCCTCGAGCAGACAGTCTACTAACAAACTGACTTGTAGCATCAGATGCCTCTTTGCGTTTAGACAAGTTATTCAGGAATATTTGCTTAGGACAAGTATTAGAACTGCATATCTTGAACATCTGACACAGTGACGTCAAATTCAAGTGTCTTCGCTCATTCCTTGTCACAAAAAAACGTGACGTAAGCACATACTACTTATCTCTACGCTAAACTATTACGGCACTTCTGATACCATACCAGTTGCACCTTTGCAACTGGACGTTGTGTAAATTACATGCTCCGCTTGTAAAGTCGGCAATAGAGTATCCTGCTACTAGGCATAACATGTGGTAGAAAAATGAGTCATACTTGTTAATACAGCAAGCATAGCTCGTGCAAGAAGAAAGGGAAAACGAAGGATGGCGCGCTTCACGATGTTCTTGGGATTTTTTGCTGGAATAAACGGCAGCGTTGGGACGCGCTGCACCGACCTCTTCAGGCGTATTGTCCTTGAAGACCGGTTCATCATAGAACGAATTCTTCGGGTTTTACACTGGTGCCGAAACCCGGGAACAAATCGGGGACCTCCCCTGAAGTAAAAAAAAAACAAAAAAAAAACCGGCATTTTGGTTCTCGCACGGGAGCATTGTTCATAAACTGCCGGTACTTAGCGCGGCAGCCGGAACGTGTTTTTTTTTAATACATTTTTACTTCGGTCGAAGCTGTGTTTGTCATTCGCCCACCCCAGAGGGTTCTGTCCAACACTTTACGTCATCAAGCACAACATTTCTGTCGCCTACCTCTTTTTACAGGGAGCGGACGCTATCTGAGCTTCGCTACGGCGTAGAGCTTCTGGTGAGCAAGGTTACCCTTCTGGAGCCTCGGCTAAGTCGCATGGACACAGCCATCGGACGCCTCGAGAGAGCCTTACTTCGGGAGAGGTGAGCGCGTGGCTGCCTTCTCATTGTGCGCGAACGCTCTGATTCACTCACCGTAGTGGCAATGGGCTGTGTTACTGAGTAGCGCTGCTAAATATTACAGCGCGGTTTCGACGCCCGGCCACGGTGGCCACATTTTTATAGCGGGAAAATGGGGGGAAAACGGCGTTAGGTGTAAGTGCCCGTTAAAACTCCAAAGGTGAAAATTACTCCGATGTCCGCAAAATAACTGGTATGATTTGGAGAAAATTATATCGTGTTTTTGGCACTTAGAACCCCACAATTAAATAAGTACTGTCCCAAGAACGCCTACAGTTTATACGAAACAAAGCAGAGGCTCAGCGGAAGATGGAAGCTTGGGGAGTTGAACAATGTTTGCACAAGAGGTGTCACTGGAGCCAACGTTTCGGGTAGTGGACCTTTTCGTCAAGGCAGCGTTTCATCTCCACCACCACCACCCCCTCCCTCTTCTGTGGTTGGCGGAGAAAAAGAAAGCGTACAGATAAACACAGCTAAGGAGGGCAGTTGCTGCCTTCACGCAAACAAGTCGAAACGTTGGCTGCAGCGACACCCTCCTGTTCAGGAGTATTTAAGGCGAAAGCCTTAGATGCCTCACCAAACGCGCAAATCGACCGACGTCCCGCGTCGGCTGCGTCAACATGAGTGAGGTAAAAAAATCATCATCACGTTATGACGTCACCATATAACGCCGGCGATCTCCAAATTTTGTGACGTCGTCATGACGTCACATAACGTGACCTGACAAGGTGACGTCATAACATGACGTCACTGCTTGGTCAAAGGTGGGTCGACCCGGAGGCATTGCAAAACCACGTTAGTTAAAGAAAGCTTTCGGGGTGGGCGGGGGGCGAAGGGGGGTTTAATACATAGACTTAGAAGACAAACAAGATGGCTTTCGCCTTCGAATTGACCGAGGCGGTTGCATAAGAGACCCTGTGAGTTTTTTTTTTTTCATTTCTGCAGTGTGTACAGCACAGCTAGATAAATTATGCAACAAGCTCAATTACAGCACTACAGCTGTTTTAGTTTGGCAAACTTTATTTTCATTCTTCATTGCAGCGGTCGTATTGTGCGTAAACGGGCCCGTGCGTGTTTATTGCATAGCTGTAAAAAGTATTAGGAGCATTTCTCGGCACCAAGCGTTATCAGTGCCGAGTTGTTCATGCCAAGTTAAATTAAGCTAGGTGTGCGATGATTAGGGCAGGGGTCAGCAACTTGCAGCCCGCGGGCCGCATGCGGCCCGCGGGGGCAGTGATATTGCGGCCTTCCGGCACGGCGTCAAACCTCCCTGCTCCCTTTCCCTTGCTACTTCCTATGTGAAGGCCGATATGGCAGTTTTGACCTAACGCCGGATTTTCGCTTGTAATCTATGTTTGACTGCAACTTTGTGACGTGCGTGCTGAAAATAAACACTATTTCTAACCCAGTTTTACGAATTAGTGTCAATTCGCCGAATTTCGACGCTTTGCCTGCAAAACCCCAACTTTACGTGCGGCCCCCCGTTGTTCCGGCTTCATGCAAATTGGCCCTCCGCCTCAAAAGGATGTCGACCCCTAATCTTGGCCAATAGCCCCCCGCCCCTTTGCGAACCTTTTGTTTATTAGCAGCTGCCCGTATCTAGGCTACGGTTTGTATAGTTATTGACGTTATGACGCGTTAAGTTTTTAACATAAGTGAACTGCATGGCTTAAATAACATAAACAACGAGTAAAAAGTAAAGAAGCATATGACTACTCTTTGTCACAAGCCTTTTTGAATCAAAGTGAAACCTGTTTCTCCATTGTCGTGTCATATCGCGAATTCATCAAGTTGATCGAGAGCTTTTCTATGCGCTGCCGAACTATGACTCCAGAACTCTGTCGCCAACAAAGCCACACAATATATGTGTGGCGAAAGGCACATTTATTTTTATTAAAATGTCGAACTTTACATATAATCGAACACTCCATAGAAGCACTCCATAGATGCATTACCATAGATGCGCGTCACATTACAACGAAAAGACAAAAATATTTCTGAGAATTATACAAATATCACATGCATTTGCGCCCCACTTTAGGAAATGATCCACTTCTCCTGTCTAATGTTATCAGCTTTTCAAAGAAAAGTGAGATATTTACATAGCTTTACAACTGCATAACGTTTACTGCTTATGATCTGACGCCTTCCGGTTGGCGCAGCTTGACCTCAACTGCTTTAGTGCAATGAAACCCAATTGAACTCACTTTTTCTATGTTGAATAAAACAATTGGTGCGTTTTGGCGGACACCGCTGCACACCTTTATTTTGCGCTACAAAAGACGGCAATGGCGCTGCCTCGAGTTTTTCGTGAGCGCTTCTTCACCAACCGCACAACATTTATTTTAAACGGAAATGTTTTATGCGAAGCTCCACCAAAAATATGACGACGTCATTTCCATCGTGGAATTGACGTCGGCCGAGCAGCGCGCTAGTTCTCTTGCATTCGCGCGAGATACCCCTGATTCACTTTCAGCTTAGACTTTCCGTTTAGTTATCGGTTTCTTACGTCTGGTCTGTTACTTGACTTTCGGTTTTTAGTTCCGGCTTTCTTTCTTTTTTTAATTACCTTCCGGCCTCTTAATTTCTTTCTGGTTTCTGTTATAGCTTACTTCGCTAAGGGACACTTCTGAGACAAGTTCGACCAGAAATTGTCGCCGACGTGGTGGATATCATATCCCCATAGGCGTGCGCAGAGTTCCCCTTCAGGGGGCGAAGGTTCGTCGCAGCGCCCCCCCCCCCCTATTAAGTCAATGTATGGGGCTGACTTTGCGCCCCTCCTCTTGGCCCCCTGCCCCCACCACGTGCGCACGCCTATGCGTATCCCATTACATAAAGTCGGTAGACGAGACCCAGGAAGGTAAGTCACGTAGTGCTCACTGCAGTACTGAGTGAAAGACGAAGATACGAATTAGCTTTTTAGAACGCATATAGCAAAACGGCTGCACTTTCCCGATGGCCATGGCACTGCGTAAAACTATGCAATCGGATTTCTTAACGACCAACAAAACTTCAATAACCTCTGTAAAACTATTTTCACATTTAGTGCTTTGGCTGCGATTCTGATGAAAGAGCCATCAATTTGCGATGAAAAGAGCGCGAAAAAGTGGGCGTAGGGTAAGGATCAAACAACACTAGCGCTGATGAAGAACTATGCCCAAGTTGGCTGCAACGGAAAATATATGCGAAAAATAGGAACTAAACAGAAACATAAACTGTCACATGATCACAGTAATGAAGCAACAACGAACCACCACTGCGATCACATGACGGTTTTTGTTTCCTTTTATTCTTGTTTTTCGTATATATTTTCCGTTGCAACAAATTTGGGCACAGTTGTTTCTTCAGCACTTGTGATGTCTCCTTCTTACCCTCCGTCCCGCTTTCGAGCTGTTTTCATCACAGTAATATCTACGAACAGGCCCTTCATGATACCCTATTGCAGGGATCAATAATTTTTTTTTTTTTACTTTCAGCACTACATCCGAAAGCAGCACAGGGCATCAGACACGTTTCCCACCGAGGCCAATAGGATACCCGTCGGGCAAGGTGAGTGCGATGAATAAAAGGCAAGCTGCATTTCTTTTCATCCGACATGTGATGACGGAGACCGTACAGTAATGCCTGAAAAAAGTCACAGTTTCGCCACTAGGGCGAAGCAATGAATGCGATAGCAAGAAATTAGTTTGTCACACGAAGAACGACAAGCAGCTCGATACTTGGAACGTGCGGCCGCATCACAAAGAAGGACGCTCGAAAAGGACGCATAGGTACACACAGGACAAGCGTGAACTGACAAGTGTCGCAGTTGTTACGTGTTTGTATTTGAGCAACGCGCTTCGAGTGTCCACAATGCAGAAGCCGACGCTGTTGTTGTTGTTGCCTCTGACATATGGCTCATACCCACTCAGGGGGGATTGGCCAAGGATTGATTATATGACCTTTCCCACGCTGTTTGATACTTCTTTTTCTTTTAAACTGCGGCACGTGGAATAATCCCTCTGCGTCTCCTGCCACGCGGTAGCGTCTGACGTCAAGTGTGCCCGGTGTTCTTTTTTTTTTTTCCTTTTACATCATGAGTGGTACAGAAGGGAGCCACTTTTTTCGTGCGCATCTCAAGGGTAGTTCTCCATTTGAAAGAAACTGTAAAAGCGGTGCGTGATAGAAAACACGCTCAAGCTGTTCTGAGATCTGCGTACCGCGAGCGGCAAATGGTGCATATGAATAGCTCGCCGTTATATCGCTGGCGCGAGCATGGCATATGGCTGTGTTGGCTAGCGCAGCAGGCTGTGGAGTGAGGGGTCGCTGGTTCGAATCCCCGTTCAGGTGGTTTGGAATTTTTTTCTACGGATTTATTTTTCTTTATACCTTTTTTATATATACACATACATATACATATCTAGGACGTGACGACGTCGACAGACGGCGACGGCGAAAATCAGCCGAGAGTGTCCATATAATTGCTATCGCAATAGAACATAATCTCTAAGAGCCACAGTATATGCATGTTCACTTATTTTGCCTCAGGCATCCTGTCAATTAGAAATTGGATGGCTACAGTGCATCCACATACGATATGGCAGAGGGAATCTCGGACGTCACAGAGCGTGCAAAAGCGTGAATGCTGAGTGGCTGATAATAGGCGCAGTGGACAGAGGTGCTGTTTTGCAATTTTCTTGGGATTGTTCCCTCATCACTGGTTATGTGAAGAAAGGAGAAACACCAACCCATCAGACCCAAAACCGAGGAACCAACGCTGCCTTATCGAGCGGGCGCGGGAAATGGTTGTGACCCGCAGATGCCCGGATGAAGGAGGTCCCCTCTGAAGCGCTTGTTCAAATTAAATTTATGCGCTTTGTCTTAGGCGCTTCATTAGTTAGTCAGTTTTAGTTAGTTAGTTAGTTAGTTAGTTAGTTAGTTAGTTAGTTAAGTTAGTTAGTTAGTTAGTTAGTTAGTTAGTTAGTTAGTTAGTTAGTTAGTTAGTTAGTTAGTTAGTTAGTTGTGAACGACCATGTCGCACCCGGTAGTTCGAGCAGAAATTCACTTATTTCAGCCTAATTCGCATGCACAGAAATTAACTGCGCTCGCTGGAGGGTCATTCCACGCCAAATGTCCCAACCATTTGGGCAACCACCTAAACTCCAATTCGAAAAAGTGTGCTTGTGCAAAATGTGTGCACTGTAAAAGTGAATTGTAGGAATATTTAGGGGTAAAAATTTTTGGAGATCTGGGAGCCTTTCGAATTTCGTAGAATGTCTCCTGAGCAGTAAGCCCCAGACACTTTCTCTTTATGGCATCGTTTCTCGTGGCAATAGCAGGTTTGGTTTAGATGTTAAGCGTGCTTGTGTTTGTTTGTTTTTTTTCTCTTTTTTGGCATTTCTGAGGTTCAATAAAATTGTTGCAGTTGTGCTACATAAGCCTCCAGGAATTTTACCAAAAATGCGGTGTGTTCGCGTTCTCTTCCCCCTAATCTTGCACTGTTTGAATATATGAGTAATCAGCTTAGGACCGTATTCAGAAACCAAGCCCCTTATTTCTGATTGCCCTTATCGTTCTTGGGCCCTTAATTCGCGTTAAGTGCATGAAAAGAGTACGCAGGGCAAGAGAGAACTGCAATTGGTTATGGAATGTTGTCTTCATATTTTTTTGTGAAGCAGGTTAATGGAACAGAAACGATATGTAAACCGAGCGTATCCGATATATTGTTATAGGCGTTATATCCGATATATTGTTATAAACGGTATCGTTATAGGTGTACTCGATTGTACTTCAAGGTAAGTTTATGAATACAAGGCCTTTCTCTGCGTAAGATGCATTTTGTCTTTAAAATATTGTCCGACAACTGCAGTCGGCAAATCTGGCCAAAAACAGGAAAATTTGAGAAACTCTCCATTTTGGTCCTCACTGAGACGCAATTTACACCATGCGGCGCTTCAATTAAAACTCAGATTTGTGCATCTGTCAAAAGCGAATCACTTGCAATTTTTATTTGGTAAGTTTCGATACTCGCATTTTCAGTTTTAAGCAAGAAAATTTTTTCTTAAGTTCATCCTTGACAGCAATCTTCCCAATAGTCCACATGGAAGCATAACCGCACGGCATGTTGGCCCTTGCGCTTCGTGCTGTCTCCGCACAATATGCTCAGTGGCACTCATTGCTTGCACAGCTGGTCGACACTTTTCTGTCGCATAAAGTACTTGACAGATGGAATTTGTCCACGAAACGACAACCAGTGTTAAATGCTCAGCTTTCCATCGCTTTTTTTACTGCAGAACCACCTGACGTTCAATACAAAATGAATCTTAAGAAATCATGGTCACTTTCCTGCTAGTGGTAGAGGCCAGAGGCGGATCTTGAGGAGTGGTCCAGATCTACTCACCAGCCCTCTACCCCACCCCATTTAATTCTTGGAGATTTAAGCAGAGTGTGGGTGTTGACGGCTCAAACTCAGTTTTAAGCATCAGACTTCCCATTGACTCTACGTAGCGGTGTGTGTCTGTCAATTTCGTAATCGCCATAGGCGGAGAGTTTTCATTTTGCAGGAAGGGGCGGGGCCCGGCTTGCTCTTCTACATCGTTCGCCCTGTCGCTTCATATATATATATATATATATATATATATATATATATATATATATATATATATATATATATATAAGGGGCATTTCATATCAAGTGTACCAGGTCAATTTTCGACCATCTCCGATCCTGCTGAAAAAATTTGTCCAGGTATATGTGACTGTGATAAGTAGTTCTTGAGGCATTATTTTTCGCAAAAAAAATTTGTGTCGCCTAGAGGGCGCTTCGAACTTTGGGCACCCAGGTTTTTCAGGTATTTGTATAGAAAAAGCGTCGACACGAGGTGGAGAAAAAGAACTAGGAGGCTCACCAGTAAATATACGGCTAGCAGTGTGGGCGACATGGCAACAAGGAGCATTAAGCGAAAAGTCAGAGAGGCGGAGAGGACTTATTGGATGACAGCGATGGAAAAGAAGCCGGCTCTCAGTGACTACCGAAAAGGAAAAAAACGAAATAAGGAGGGAGAGGTTTTATGATAATTCAAGGGGAAGCGCTTTACTGTTTGAGGCAAGGTCGGGTTGCCTTAGAACGCGTAGCTATAAAGCGAGATTCTGTAATGAAGAAGAACAATGTACATGCTGTGGGGGAACTAAGGAAACGATGGAACATGTACTGATTGAATGTGGCGATATCCACCCAGGTATACGTGTGGGCACGAGTCTACATGAAGCCTTGGGTTTTAGGGACAACAATGCAAAGCTGAACACGTCCGCGATAGAAATAAGTAAGAGACGGTTAGAGTATTGGTGGCAGAAAAGTAGAGATAAAGGGCAAAAATGAAGAATGGGGAAAAATAAGATCATTCTGCCTTAAGAGGCAGAGAGATGGACCGTGAATTTATATTTTTCTTTGCTATAATAACATAGATTTAATCAATGTAGATAAGGCATTAGGCCAACATAAAAAGAAAGTTTTTTTCGAGCCTGGTGGCAGACATGTCACCGCCCCGTTATAAAGGGGACGCTCATGGCATCCATCCATCCATCCACCCAAGTGAAACTGTGTCACGCTAAATAATTTGTATAAAACTACTGTTCTGAGGAATTACTACGAAACAATTTTTTTTCATAATCTTAAGGTGCTGATCTTTCATGACAATGATAGTTTATTCATTTTAGTCTTAAATTTATTTATTTTTGGTTTTGTCGAAAAATTGCAATATGCTGCAGGTTTAGCGTATTTTATAAAAAGCACAGATCTTGTCGCGAGTAATATATTCACATTATGTGTTTTATGGGTTCCTATAATAATTGATAAAAATACTTCGGGAGCGTATGAAGCAAAAACATTGCCACAATATGGTGACAAAGTTGCAAAAATGGCATTTTGACTCATATTGAGGCTTCATTTTCTCAATGTAGCGGTCCAAGTAAAAATATGGCTTATATATTGTTGCATAGAATGATTTGTTGGCAAGACATACAGAAAGTTTCAAAAAGAGTAGTTTTTGTTTTAAGGGAGAAAACAATTTTCCAGCTGAACAACTATAAGGTAGCAGAAATTTTGCCTTTGCCTCGCCTTCACTGCATAGCAGGTCAGCGCAAGATTCTAGCGGGGGCTTTTCGGCGGCGAATAATGCAAGTCATACAACAGCTTGTCACTTGTTTTGGTAATACTGCTGTACAGAATGCCAAAAAGGGCAATAGTGCTAATTTTATGGAACGGTATCTTCCCCCCTTGGTCCATCATAGGGCAGGTTATACTCAACCGCTTCATAGTCCCAAGGGGCAGAATTATAATGTAGTCGATGGCCTGCAATACAGTATCGGGGCGTTGTGTTTGGCTTCTGATAATTAATGCACCTGTTCTTAATAATAATTAACGACATAATTAAGGTATAGTTTACTTAAGATGTTTTTATTATGTATCAGGTATAGGCCGATTCGTGATGGCTTATCAGTGGTTTGCATGATGAAATGATGTATGCTAGGTGTACGAGTTAGAGATGATTCGACATCGTGCCCATAAATGACACTTCAGTCACCATTCCCGGAGGGATCTGAACATTTTCATCACCCTGTTTCTTAATTGTCTGAAGGTGCTGAAAATGTTTTAATTAAAAGCCCGTACGTTAATGGTGAGGGGCTTTTAACATATTAAGGCGAAAGCCTTTAATGTCTCATGCTCACGTCTGTCCGGTGTCCGTCCGTCCGGCGTCCGGTGTCCGTCCGTCCGTCCGTCCGTCCGGCGTCCGCCCGTCCGTCCGGATGTCCGGATGTCCGTCCGTCCGTCCGTCTGTCCGTCCGTCCGTCTGTCCGTCCGTCCGTCCGGATGTCCGTCCGTCCGTTTGGATGTCCGTCCGTCCGTCCGTCCGTCCGGATGTCCGTCCGTCCGTCCGTCCGGATGTCCGTCCGTCCGTCCGTCTGTCCGTCCGTCCATCCGGATGTCCGTCCGTCCGTCCGTCCATCCGGATGTCCGTCCGTCCGTCCGGATGTCCGTCCGTCCGTCCGCATGTCCGTCCGTCCGTCCGGATGTCCGTCCGTCCGTTTGGATGTCCGTCCGTCCGTCCGGATGTCCGTCTGTCCGTCTGGATGTCCGTCCGTCCGTCCGTCCGGATGTCCGTCTGTCCGTCTCGGATGTCCGTCCGTCCGTCCGTCCGTCCGTCCGGATGTCCGTCTGTCTGTCCGTCCGTCCGGATGTCCATCTGTCCGTCCGTCCGTCCGGATGTCCGTCCGTCCGTCCGTGCGTCCGGATGTCCGTCTGTCCATCCGTCCATCCGGATGTCCGTCCGTCCGTCCGGATGTCCGTCTGTCCGTCCGTCCGTCCGGATGTCCATCTGTCCGTCCGTCCGTCCGTCCGTCCGGATGTCCGTCTGTCCGTCCGGATGTCCGTCTGTCCGTGCGTCCGGATGTCTGTCTGTCCGTCCGTCCGGATGTCCGTCTGTCCGTCCGGATGTCCGTCTGTCCGTCCGTCCGTGCGTCCGGATGTCCGTCCGTCCGTCCGTCCGGATGTCCGTCTGTCCGTCCGGATGTCCGTCTGTCCGGATGTCCGTCCGTCCGTCCGTCCGTCCGGATGTCCGTCTGTCCGTCCGGATGTCCGTCTGTCCGTCCGTCCGTGCGTCCGGATGTCCATCTGTCCGTCCGTCCGGATGTCCGTCCGTCCGTCCGTCCGGATGTCCGTCTGTCCGTCCGTCCGTGCGTCCGGATGTCCGTCCGTCCGTCCGGATGTCCGTCTGTCCGTCCGTCCGTCCATCTGTCCGTCCGTCCATCCGGATGTCCGTCCGTCCGGATGTCCGTCTGACCGTCCGTCGGTCTTTCCGTCCGTCTTTCCGTCAGTGGGATGGCCACACGCTTTCGCCGAACACACTTTGGAATGTACAAAGTGTCCTTCAATTTTTCAACACCCTAGGACCTTTAAGAAAAAGGTGGATGAAAATTTTAAATCGCAACTGGAAATGGCGCATTAAGAGTCATTTATGGGCACGATGTGGAATCATCTCTAACGCGTACACCTAGCATACATCATTTCATCATGCAAACCACTGATAAGCGATCACGCATCGACCTATACCTGATACATCATAAAAACATCTTAAGTAAACTATAATTTGATTATGTCATTAATTATTATTAAGGCCAGGTTCATTAATTATCGGAAGCCAAACACAACGCCCCAATACTGTATTGCAGGCAATCGACTGCATTATAATTCTGCCCCTTGGGACTATGAAGCGGTTGAGTATAACCTGCCCTATATGGTCCAAGGGGGGAAGATACCGTTCCATAAAGTTAGCACTATTGCCCTTTTTTGACGTTCTGTACAGCAGTATTACCAATACAAGTGACAAGCTGTTGCATGACTTGCATTATTCGCCGCCGAAAAGCCCCCCGCTAGAATCTTGCACTGACCTGCTATGCAGTGAAGACGAGGCAAAGGCAAAATTTCTGCTACCTTATAGTTGTTCAGCTGGAAAATTTTTTTTCTCCCTTAAAACAAAAACTACTCTTTTGAAACTTTCTGTATGTCTTGCCAACAAATCATACAATGCAACAATATATAAGCGATATTTTTACTTGGACCGCTACATAGAGAAAATGAAGCCTCAATACGAGTCAAAATGCCATGTTTTCCAACTTTGTCACCATATTGTGGCAATGTTTCTGCTTCATACGCTCCCGAAGTATTTTTATCATTTATTATAGGAACCCATAAAACACATAATGTGAATATATTACTCGCGACAAAATCTGTGATTTTTATAAAATACGCTAAACATGCAGCATATTTCAATTTTTCGCCAAAGCCAAAAATAAAAAAAAATGTAAGACTAAAATGAATAAATTATCATTGCCATGAAAGATCAGCGCCTTCAGATTATGGAAAAAATTGTTCCGTAGTAATTCCTCAGAACGTTAATTTTATACAAATTATTTAGCGCGACACAGTTTCACTTGGATGCCCAAAGTTCAAAGCGCCCTCTGGGCGACACAAAATTTTTTTGCAAGAAATAACGCCTCAATAACTACTTATCACACTCACATATACCTGGAAAATTTTTTTCAGCAGGGTCGGAGATGGTCGAAAATTGACCTGGTACACTTTATATGGAATGACCCATATACATATATATCGAGAGAGAGAGCATGTCCGCCTCCTAAATTAAAGAATATAGTTAAAGACTTTAATACCACCTTATTCTCTTTGGCGCCTACACCGCGATATCAGTATGAATATCTCTTGTGATGACTCCCGATTTATTTTTCAACTTACACAAAGACATCGATCCTCCTCGCAACGCTTGGCTCAGAGCGAAAAATGTCGCATAGGCTGCTACTCGGTGACTGCATCACATAAAATCGATTCCCACAATGAGTGGGACCCGCCTATTTCTTTATTGACATGCATTACTTTGCTAAAACATGCACCCGACATAAGACAGTGCCCTAATGCTGGTGCAGGAAGCTTTAATCTTCAATTTGTGATGGCCAAAAACAATTATCAGGTGGTAGAAAATACCACTATAGAACACTAAGAGGTCGCCTCAGTTGTTTGTTAACAAAACATATTCTGCACATACAAATCTCTTTTGCGGGGGAATTATTAACTGAGTGTTTCACTTGTCACTCGTCCATGATCGGAATTTTAAAAGCCTGAAATGAAAAAAAGCGGGTATAAACAGCCCCCTGTGAAATAAATAGCTGCCAGGCAGGAGGCCAAACGCTCGTTGTCAATGGACGGGGACCTAAGCCAAGCTCTTAAAAAATATCCCGGGCAGGCGCCGGGGGGGTCTCTGCCCCCCGTAAAGCCGTCCGCGGGGGGGGGCGAGCCCCCGAGCCCCCCCGTACTCCGCCTATGGTAATCGCTATGGCATGGCCTGCGTATTACTCAGAAACACAGCGTGTGTTCGACGCTATCCATGGAGGCTTTTCGTAAGGAGAGCTCTCCCTTCTTGCTTCCAAGATCAAATTATTACTTTTACCGTCGCTGTCATTGCCTGTGTGTGCGGAGCGATAAGGCAATGGCGCGTTCTGTAATCCCCTAAAGTGCGTCGTTTCCTCTAAGTTCCTTATTGCAGCAGCACACCACGTCTCTCCATCAGGATCTCCACAATTTCGGTGCAAAAATAAATATACACGTGATCGGGTTTCGCTCGCAAAAAAATTAAGGCAGCTTCGCGCTAGTGCTGCCAAGCTTGAATCAGGTGCGAAGCTGGTCGGCTTTTCTTGTATTTATTTTTCTCTTTCTTTCTCTTTTTCCATTTCTCTGTATTTGGATCTATTTTTTAGCACTGTTTCTTTCTCTCACCATCTATTTCTCTCTCTTTCTCGCTCTTTCTATCCTTTTTCTCTCTATTTCTCACTTCATCGTGCGTTCTAGCTTTTCTGTCTCTTTCTTTCTCTCTGCTTCTTTCTCTCTCATTCGTTCTTTCCCTATATTTCTTTCTTTCTATCTTGCTCTCGGTTTTTCTGTCTTTTTTGTCCCTGTTTCTTTCTATTTCGTTCTCTTTCTGTCCATTTACTTCTGTGTCCTTCTATATTTTTATGTTTTCATTTTCTTTATCTCTCTCCGCATCTCTCTTTCCCTTTCTTTATATCTCTGTCTTTATCTCTCTTTCTCTTTCTTCCTCTTTGTACTCGTTCTCTTGCCCATCCTCGGTCATGGACGCCATTTCTCTCTTCTTTTTTTCTCTCTCTCTCTTCTTCTCTCTTTCCCACATCTTTGACCCCTCTCCCCATTCCCCTACAGGCGCTGAGCCGTGCTCCCAACTAGGGCTGCAGAAATTGCGTCTTTTCCTTTCCTCACTCTCTCCTCCTCCTCCTCCTCTCCCACACTGAAAAAATTGGCGCACTCGTTCTGAAAGTCAAGTAAAAGATGAAGAAGAGGGCGTAGACAGCGCGTGCCGGCCAAGTTATCACGCTCATGATGATGATACTTTTTTACACGACCGACGGAGTTTCTCCTCGCGAAGAAATTTCACTTCGTTTTTACTCGGTAGTAGAGCTGCCAAAGGTACTTTAGGAGAACATTGCTATGCCGTGTAGGTTACCCAGCTCGTCCTCAGTATGCGGGAAAAGTACTCGAGTCTATGGCTAAACAGCTTCGTGAAAGGATTATAGTAGCCCCTATCCCCAAAAACATGAGCCCACAATATCACAAAGGTCGCAGAAGTGCCCGAGCTCGCCAGTTACAGCGGCAGTTCGGGAGCAATCCAGACACAGTTTACACAGATGTCGCCCGATGCGGTACGAACAAGTACGCCCTCGCAGTCGTAGGAGCGGCCGCGGGTCAAGGCCTTCTGACTTGCGCCACGGCTCGAGCGACGTCCGCGAATACCGCTGAGGCTTCAGCCATCGCGCTTGCTATTAAAACTGAAGATATCCTGGGACAGTCGTCGCTTATTCCTACAGATTCCATGGTCGCATGTAGACTATTTCTCACCGGAAGACTACCACACAACACCATTCGCCTATTAGGACCGGACCTAACACAGGACCATGCGATCATCTGGTGCCCGGGTCACGGAGGACTCGATGGCAGTGAGAGAGCGGACGGCGCAGCTCGTGCTTTTACCAACCGAGCGGCCGACCACTCCGACGAACGCCCCTTTTTACCGCGAGACATCCTTGAGCACCAACGGCTTGAGCGACGAAAGTACAGTCCACTACACCCCTGGTCTATCTGGGCGGGACTCTCATGACTGGCGCCGTATACAAACACACACATATCCCAATCTTTCATTGAAACATGCCATTCACCCCACAATGTACAGTGATAGCTGTCCGTGGTGCGGAGGCAGGCCCACTCTCCCCCACATAACGTGGGATTGCCAAAACAGGCCAACCAAAATTAACTCTCCGCAAATAGCCGGCAAAATTTCCGGAAGGGAGCAGTGGGAGACTTTGCTCGCCAGCGCGGATCTGGGGGGTGCAACTAGCGCTCCTCGACCAGGCGCAGCGGGCCGCTCAAGCCAGTGGAGCCCTGGAATAGGGGCCCCACCGACCTGCTTCCCGTACTCTTTTTTTTCCCCAATAAATGTTTTGATATATATATAGGGCTTTCCACTTCCTCTGGCGCATACCCTACCGCGTTTTTTGGTTCGCCTGACAAGGAACGATTTTCTAAACAGCTCCGCTGTTAAAACTGTTACCACTATTTGCCGTAGGCACCCGCCGCGGTGGTCTAGTGGTTATGGTGCTCGACTGCTGACCCGCAGATCGCGGGATCGAACCCGGCCGCGGCGGCCGCACTTTCGGAAGAGGCGAAAATGCTCGAGGCCCGTGTTATTTAGGTGCACGTTAAAGAACCCCAGGTGGTCCAGATCTCCGGAGCCCCTTCACTACGACGTCTCTCATAATCCTATCGTGGCTTTGGGACCCCAGAAATTAATTAAGGCGAAAGCCTCTCATACTCGCGGCGTCCGTACGTTCCTCCGTCCGTGCCCTGGAACGGTGCCAGCTGTGGCATCTCCCCCTCACACTCTCTGAGCAATCACACTCTGTGACAGTATCCGCATGCAAATATGCGTCTCGTATGTGTGATTTACAGTGGCGCAAATCCAGAAAAATCACAAGGGGGGGACACACATTTGCCATGGCGGCCATTTTGTTTATATAAATGTTTGCTTATTTTTACTCATATAAAAATTAAAACCATACCTTGAAATCAAATCAAATTCAAAACCGGAACATGGGTTTCCAACTCAAGTAACTGCATTTTTCTACAGGGTCTTCTCTGAAACCGATCGAGTGGCAGTTGCAATTTCAGTAATCTCACACAGCTCAGGGGTATTTAACACCGGTGCACGATAAAAAAAAAAAAAAAAAAAAAAAAAAAAAAAAAAAAAAAAAAAAAACCGGCATTAAAAATGTTGAATGCGCTATACTTAACTGTCACGCCATTCAGATATATGATGTTTGAAAGATAAATTTCAAGGGGGGGTCACTTGAAAGGGGTGTCTCCTCCAGCCTGAACACAGGGAGTGTCAGGACCCCCCTAACACACCCATGATTTACGCCACTGGTGCTTTGTGTTAGCACAAGGTTGTAAGCATGCGCGCGGGAACATGACTATACGTAACAGTAAAATCGCATTGTAAGAGGTAGGCTAATATAATACATTGATTTTGTTGCGAAAATAATATCTTACGTGGCACCTCCTCGCGCTTTCTCCGAACAAACGGCGACACAGCCTTTATAAGGCTCCATGTCGGCAACGTCAGTGCACACCAATTTTCTCTATTTCCTCGCATCTTTCTATTCAGAACATGCTATAGACGAGAACGTATAGCTAATATTAGCATATATCGTACAATCGTATATTCGATTAAAAGGTCATGTGTTTCGTTTGAACATAAGTGCCATATTAAAACATGCAATGGTGTCGACAATCTCTTGCTCTTAGAGTATGCGTCATATAGCTCTGCAAGACTTTAACCACCGAGAGCGGAGTTTAAATATGCCTAACATTTGAGTTCCATATGCAGCTTTAATGTTTTTTTCTACGCGCTGGAACGGTGTGATCACATTTTTCGTATATGAACTTTCTCATCCTTTTAAGCAAGTGTGATATCTTCTCTGTGTTTCTTTTTCTTTTTTGTTTTTTGTATCGACTGCATTGTAGCCGATGAAGGGCTGCAGTACAACGCATGTTATAATAACTACCGGATGCGCAGGGTTGCGGGTCGTCCTCGCTGTCCTCAAGCGGAGACAAAGCCGCCACCGTCGAGTTGGCCTCCATAGGCGACCAGCTGAGGGACCTCAGGGACGAACAACGCTTCTTCCGCCACATGCTCGGAGACCTGCGCAACTACACGACGCACAGCTCCGATAGGATCATCGGTAAGTGGTGGCACGGAGTGAATGGCCGCGGTAACTCGGTCGAAATAGACTCTCAAGCAATGCGTGACAGATCACTTCTAACGTGTGCCGCAAACTTGCGCAAACGCTCCCGCAAGCAGTGCATCTGCAAGTCGGGTAAGTTGCATCAAAGTACTTGCGCGAAAATTAAATACAACGATGCGAATCGAGAAGTGTTATCCATTGTTTTGGTTAAATCATTCACTTCGGCAACCGCGTTTACAGCAGGTGTACGCAAACTCTACCCAGTAACAAGCTGTCGGTGCGGCCAGCGCTGTGCATACGGGATCATTCGTCGACGTGGTAACATATGTCCAGAAAACAACAGAAGAAATCCGATTAGATGTTCCCGTAGCGCTATAGGCTACATAAGGTAGTTGGTACACTTTCATTGTACGGCAACGGATGGCACACGCTCACAGAATGGTGAGACACAAGATCTTGGCATATATGTAACTGTAACGGCTGCTTCGTTCGCCTATTTGCGCCACCATGCCATCAATCTATAGCAGGGGTCTCAAACTCACCTCAGCCAGCGGGCCGCAGTCACGCAGTTCAGTCCAGCAAGGGCCGGGTTAGTGTTAAAAGCGCGGGGGGGGTAAGTTTGAACAATTTGCCATCAAACGCTGCCATTTCAAAGAAAGCGGCCCCATATCTCATATACAGGTAATTTCTGAAGGAGACGGATTTGATGCCACGATTCCAAAATTTTGTCGATACCGATCTCTAAAACGCCTCAAATCTGGGCGCCGATTCTGAAATATAATTTTTTGTTTCATGGTTATGTTTCAAAACAAGGTTAACACACGGGATGCCTCTCGAAGGCAATGCATTAAACCATTCATGTCTGTGTAGCTCACGAGCGTACTTAATAAGACAATAAAACAATGTGGGGCGAAGACAGTCATGTGCGGGTCGCGGGCCGCAACTGAGAGCCTCGCGGGCCGTATGCGGCCCGCGGGCCGCGTGTTTGAGACCCCTGATCTATAGAGTCTACTCGGTGTACTCAGCAAACCAAGATATAGGTAAGGCGGCAACGCACTCGCGGGAATGCGGTCGTTCCTGACAGATTGTCATTGCCACCTGTGTGATTCAGCACTTCGGAATCATTTAATGTGCGAAGTAGCACCTTCGCACATTATTCTCGCTAAAGTACCACGAGACCTAGCTCTTCTTTATGGCAATTCTGTTCTGCTAGCAGTCCGTGTACCTTCACGTATTGGTTGAGACACGTTTCAATATGTAGAATATTATGTGTTCAATACGTTTTCAACAAGCCACCCTATTCAACGCTTACGCTTCTGGTTTTTATTTCGACTGAGGTTACAGTCGCTTTTCTGTTTAAAGAAAGCTTGAGTCCTGCTTCGCCAAAATTCTTCATGGAGAAGCTTTAAAGCGACTATCATTTCCATACGTATTCTAAAAAGACACTACTGCAAAATTGGACGGAACAGAGAGATATCGTGTGAAGCACTGGCTACAAACTACATCGTACTTAAATAAAGGCCGAAAAAAAAAAAAGAAAGAGAGCAAAGAAATTTCAAATCCCGCCTTCCCTATTCCCACAGGTTCAGCACTCTCCGAATCCCACAGACAAAACATTCACTCGTGCGCTGCTAAACGCGACGGCGCGGGATCCAATGCGGGCCCCGGCAGCCGCATTTCAACGGTACTATACACTATTTTACGGATGAGTTTGAGCGCCGCCATATTGGGCTGTTAACCTTTGTGTTTTGTATCTTTAACAACTAAATGAAAGGCGTTACGGTAGACGCATACGCATGAAAACAGTTGGGTTGGTGCATACGATGTTTCACGGCCTTATTAATTCACTTCGGGATACAAAAAAAACAAGAAAATATCGACTTAACAGCCCAAGATGGCGGTGCCCAGATGTCTTACGCAAAATAGTCTATATGCAGAAACACCCCTGTGCTGAGATGTAGGTGCTCGCGAAAAAACCCCTCGCGCCTCAAAATCATGTCGGTGCTCGGGAACGTAAAGACAATTAATTCTTTCGACACTCAAGCATAGATCTGCATCAGTGCTACGGCAAATAGCTTCGAAAATTTGCAGCGCACGTATCGTTCACGGAAACTCTTTACGTCCTCATATATCCTCACTAGACTTTTCCTATGTATACCAGAGCATGAGACGGCACATATGCAGTTGTCCGGAAATCGGGCCCACAAACAAGTGTGGGAAAGCCTTACTTTAAAATGTTCATGTGCTGCATAGTTCTTACAGGCGATGCCAGCCAGCGGTGGTATGAAACATCTGAGCATACAAACAGCATAGATTTAACTTCACTTTTTTGCAAAAAAAACTCAAAAGAGGGAGAGAGAGAAAGCACCGGCTTGCACTGACGTCCATGCCATCGGCAAAGTTTACAGTTCAGTGAAAAGATAAGCAGTCGCCTTGCCAGGAGCACCAGCGTCGGTCTTTTGCACGACATGAACCAAGCTAATGTGTGTTCCGATTGAAGATTACACGTTGTCCTGTTTTACACGCTCTGCCTCCACTCTCTATATTAACGTGTCAGAAAAGCATTCCAAATGAAGACATGCAACTTCCCCAAGTTAGCTTTGCACCTATATACGCTAATAGTATAGTATAGCATATAGGGCGCCGTCCCTTCCCCTATCCTCGTATTTCACCTCGTTTCGTCAGCAAAGACAGCTATATGAGATTTATCTGTTTCTCGCGTGTAATTGAGGAGCCAACAGCCGTATTCCTAAAACTTCATCTTTAATCGTACTCACAAGGACGTTGGGTAAGGAGTTCTTATACACAGTTAATATGGCATTTAATTTTCACATGCTATTCGGTTTATACGTCAATGGTATCGTCGTAATAGTCAAGTGGTCCGCCATTCGCGCACTGTGTAGCTTCGACGCATTTTCAGTGCGCTCCTGGAATAACTGTCAACGCACTGTGTGCAGCCAAGCTAGAGCAACGAGGATTCATGCTGGCGAGGCCAGCGGTCAACATCCAGACAAGCCGGCCAGTCATTGTGGGTGGCAAGACGTCCGCCAACGGAGCGCCCCACTTGCTGAGACCGCAAGTGCTGCCCTGGGAGTCGCAGCCTTCTATGTCCTCCGGCAGCTTGAGCTCCAGCGGCACGGGCAGTGCCAGGCCCCTGCACATGGTTGAGCTCAAGAACAACCACAGGTCTCCCAGCGGATCCGCGCCTCCATTCCGTACCCAGGTCAGTGCGCATCTACAGAGAGTGGGAGGGGGGAGGGGGGGGGTACTTAAGCACTCTGACAAGATGCCAATTCTTAGATATGGCGCTAGTCACAGCACTGGTTCGAGGCTGCTGATCCTGAACCTCGGCCGCACTAAGCACGAACTGCAAATGAAGAAAATCAGGCTTCAGTTAGCAACACCACAGCGCGATTTCTCGTAAATTAAGATTGAATTTTGGTGATTCCGCTTTTTCGTCCCGGTCCAGAAATAACAGGCAATATGCACATGTAGATAGACTACGAGCCGAATAAATAACGACGCTTTTCAGTAACGAAATGAAATCGATATGACGAACAAATTTCTTTCAGTAATGTTACTTGTAAGAAACGAACATGAAACAATTTCATGTGCTTGTAAAATATCGGTTCAAAGTGTGTTATTACTAGAGGTTCAAAGTGTGTTATTACTAGAATCGGTTGCATCCACGTGCCATATAATTGAAGGGGATGTGAAGTTGCAAAAGGTAATTGAGTGCCAATAAGGGAAGAAAAAAAAAATGTCGAGGCAGAATTTTTACTTGCTGTATATGCGTCACGATTGTTATCCATCTCAATCGAGTAAAATTAAGTGAAGACTACATTCGCACCATAATGGCAAAATTACTTTTTCTTTATTTTTCTTTCAAGTTTAGTTACTGCATGGTGACGTTTATCAACTAAATCTGCGGTTTACACTGAAACACAACATTAGTCGTGAGTGCGCTCCGTGCCTTGCTATTTTCCCTTGCGGCAACCCTTCGCGGCTTTGTCTTTTTTTTTTTTTAACTTTGACGATGACATCTGCAAGCGTACTAACGTTCTTTCCATGCAGGGAACCGCCACTGCCCACCGTCGCCAGGATAAGGTGCGCGGCATCTTCACAGACTTGTTCGGCTCCACCCGCACGAACATCGCCAAGCACTTGCGCCAGGTTTGTGCCGCATGTCGCCACTATAGACTATTTTCCGTAAGACATCTTGGCGCCGCCATCTTGGGCTGTTAAGCAGATGTTTGCTTGTTTTGTTGATCGCGAAGTGAATTAATAAGGTCATGAAACATCGTAGGCACCAACCCAATCGTTTTAATTCGTATGCGTCTACCATAACACTGTTCGCTTAGTTGTTAAAGGGGCCCTGCAACACTTTTTCCAAGTAGCCATGGAATGGATTCACTAATGGAGCTTATTGCCTCACGAATTCATTGCCGCAAAAATTTTTGGAATCCGTCCAGTACGAGTGGAGTTACAAAGATTTCTCGCACGCTGCAATTGCATTCTCTCTTCTCTCGTCCCGTCGAAAGCGCTGGAAGCTAAGCAGGGAGGGATGGCACGGGGAAAGAAAAATACGTCACGCGCGCCTCGTGATGTTGAGCGCTTTTTCTCTTTCTTTTTTTGTTCGAATACGCGAATTTTCATTGCGATCGCGCGCGCACGCGTGGACAAGTCGCGGCCTCCCGCGGCGGCCTCTGTAACTACCGAGCGCGCCATGC